>JAVIAB010000117.1:60531356-60661356 GCA_032433765.1 Megaustenia siamemsis
AAAGTGATGATTGTTTCTTCCTAATTTTGAATATTAGCTCACTTTTTGCTTTGGCTCTTCAGAACATTTATGTTACTCTTCTAGCTGTCCAAAGTATTCTCAACATTCTTCTGTAAAACCACATTTCTACTCCCTCCAGTGATTTTCTGTCCGTTGTCCTATTGTCCATGATTCTATGAGTATATTTTATATAAGCAATTTATTTGTTGATTGAATTGAAATCTGTAAAATAACTCTGGTTGTGGTATCTACAACTTTCGGCCTAACACATTCATTTTCAGCATGTCATTTTTAGTACTGGGTTGTCTCCCCTCTTGATCTGTTACTTGATTGGCTGCTGGACTGATTAGTCTGTTGTTTATTGATTGGCTGCTGGACTGTTTAGTCTGTTGTTTCTATTGGCTGCTGGACTGTTTAGTCTGTGTGGTTCTTGATTGACTGGACTGATTAGACTGCTGTTTCATGATTGACTGGACTGATTAGACTGCTGTTTCATGATTGGCTGAACTGATTGACTGCTGTTTCATGATTGACTGGACTGATTAGACTGCTGTTTCATGATTGGCTGGACTGATTAGACTGCTGTTTCATGATTGGCTGAACTGATTAGACTGCTGTTTCATGATTGACTGGACTGATTAGACTGCTGTTTCATGATTGGCTGGCTGATTAGTCTGTTGTTTCATAATTGGCTGAACTGGTTAGTCTGTTACCAGAGCCACAGCGAAGAGGTGGAATAGGATCTTTATCACCTGTTGGTTACTGATCCTGATACAAACAGTCAGCAATGTGACTTCGGCCATTTTCACCTCAATAAAGCATTTGGTGATTGATACACTGAGGTGTCTGTAGAACAGCAAAGTTCTCCCTAATTTTGGGGTCATGTTTAAAATAAGATTAGTTGATTGAACACCACTAAGCAGTAGAGGAGTCTGTGTGCCCATATCCTCAAGAGCTGTTCCAGTGGTTGCAATGCTACCAGGGATCACCAAGCTGGACAGATCAAAGGACTGAGCTCAGGAAAAAACAACACACAAACATGTTGAATAGGATGCACTGGGCTACATGCCTAACATAACAGTGCAACACATCTCTCACTAGAAGCCGCGATAGCTCAGTGGTTAGTGAACTGGACTACTAAGGGCAAGAGGTAGGTTCGATCCCAATCGACGGCTTCCGATTCACCCCCTTTAATGGGTACCGGATTTTTCCTGGGAAAGTAAAGCGGAACGGGCGTAATACCGACCACATTACCCCGAAAATCATGTGCCGAATGTCTGTAAAATTTATGGTCACTAACACCATATTCCCTAAACGCAAGAGAAAAATAATAATAAATGAATATTATTATAGAGGGAAACTTCCGAGGCGATAATCAGCGAATCAATTCAGAGGATGAGGTATGTTTACAGCATGTGATTATTTGTCATTTTTTCAGAGTGCTGTAAACATACCTGTTCCTCTGAAATGATTTCCGATATGCCACTTGGCGTGACAGGGGTACTTTACTTAACTTACATCTCTCACTAAGAAGACGTTACAATTATGAAAAGAAATAACATGGTGCTCATATCGTGGAGTCCACTAGGAAGCAAGAGTGCCTTGAAAGTGCCCAGCCATTAAGACTCAGCCATCACCAGTAGGTGATGGCTGAGTCTTAACAACCACGCCCCTCTCGGGACAAGGTGTATGGTGACACCACCAACTTAGAGCTGACAAATGTTTTCTTCAAACTTATTAATATTGCTCTCTGCGGCAACCACCCCAGTCTCAGCAGCGAGGCCCGGATTGAAAACGTCAATTACTCATCGACGGAATAAATATGAGTACCTCCGAAGTCGGAGTTATCTGCCTGTGCGGCGAGGTATCCCTGTGCTGGGAAGAAGACCCAGAAGAAGATAGATAGACGCAGTGACAGCGACATGTAACAACAAAGGAAAATCACTATAGCTTGTTTCATAACTCGTGCCCAACTTTAAAATCGATAGCTTTTTAACCGCTTGTTGTAAGATATTCAAAATTTGCATGTAAAGTTATAATGATTAGAACCCAACAGGGAATTAATTTCATTTAAAAAAAACATTTGGTTATTATTGTTGCTTATTTGATTTATATAAATTTATAACGACCCATTGATGTAGTCAAAACTTAATGTTTACAGTATTTTAAACTAAAAATAGCGAGTACAAATCCATACACGTTAGAATTGACGTATTTGCACTCCCCGTGGTTTGTTTGACACAATTAGACACTTGTAAAAACACGACAAATTGTGTGTTCCATTTCCGTTCATTCATAGGTGTAGACGTGGAACAATAACATTTATCATGAGTCTTAAAATGAAATTCTGCAGTTTACAAAACATCGCAATAAAATGTATGACTATTTTTGCAAAGAGGCTAAACGAGGAAGATTATTTCATTCTTTAGAAAACCCTGAGAATAGGACAAGACACATTTTGGATTTATCTAAACGGTCATTTAATCGCTGGATTCAAGCACGTGACCGTCAATGTTCAAAATATACAAAATCACAAGGAAGAGCAAAAATGTTGGATAATTTCGACAGTGAACTTATTAGAAGTGAAATTCGCAAAATGTTGGGTATGAATGAAACTGTTACAATAAGAAAATTAAAAGTTTCGCTGAAAAAGAACAACAGTATTGAAATATCAAAGTCTACATTATGGAGGAATGTGAGAGCTGCAGGTTTACATTCAGAAAGTATTCCAATGGACGAAACATCATCTGTGAGAAGCCACATATAGTAGTCATGAGAAGCAAGTACTTACGTGAAGTAAAAGAGGTGCGCAAGCAAGGTTATGATATTGTGTACTTGGATGAAACATGGATCAATGCTCACCACACTAACCAAATGGAATGGCAGTCATCAGATGGAAAGATTAAGAGATTAATACCTAACAGCAAAGGACAGCGCTTGATAATTGCTCATGCAGGTAGTCGACAACATGGACTAATACAGAATGCAGAGCTCATTTTTCTTTCAAAATCCATAGACAATCGGGATTATCACTCTGAGATGAATGGTCACATATTTAGACATTGGATTGAAAATTCTGTTCTCCCATCACTAGATCGACCATCTTGCCTAATAATGGACAATGCAGCGTACCACAACATTGTTGCAATTGAAGATAAAGTCCCGACGTCATCCAGTACAAAAGATGCTATTAAGACATGGCTCACAAAGGAGCACATACAATTTAATAACATGTACTTAAACCTGAATTACTATCTCTAGTAAAGCAAAAACAAAAGACAAAGATTTTTCAAATAGATAAGATTATCCAAGAGCACGGTCATATAAGTTTGAGGCTGCCACCTTACCATGCTCATTTAAATCCAATAGAACTAATCTGGGCAAAATTAAAAGGACAAGTGGCAGATGAAAATACAACATTCAAAATATGCGATGTAAAGACTCTTGCTAATCTCGCTTTATTAAATATAGACAAAGATTATTAGGCTAAATGTGAAGACCACGTCTTAAAACAGGAAGAGGAATATTGAAAAATGATGGTTTGTGGAATGTTCAACCCAAACAGTTATTAATCTTTTAGACTCGTCTGATTCAGAATGAAAGTATATAGCCCCCACAATGTTGGCCCCTATATTACCTTAAATTAGTTCAACAAACGGTCCTTTTCAGGACCACACAACTATGAAAATTCGACATACAGGTATACCTTGATATTATCGTCCGTCCTCGAACTGAAAAGACAATAATTCTCCTGGTGTTTTTCCTTATTCAGTTATTTCCCCATTACGGCCACGCCTTTACCTAGTGAAAATCAATCATAGACCAGCAACTACGGTAATTTCTATTATTTAGGGGTTCACAATTTACAATTTTGACAAACATCAAAGAAATTCGCCGCTTTAAGAAAACTGAAGCTGCAAGATATTTGTTAAATATACATTTAAAGGGTCTTTTGCATTCTAATAACATTTGGAAAATTTCAACAGTATTTAACAAACGGTTTCTGAGCAATAGCGTTTTGAAGTTGGGCAAGTGATTTGAAACGAGCTATAATTCAGACAGTTCGAGCAGCTCAAGAACGACAAATGATATAACCACGACACCTTATCGGTACCACTGAGAAAGAGAAAAGAAGACAGGATTTAATTCTCCGTCACTTTTTATCTCCCCTTTCTGAAGTTCGTTGAATAGTTTGACCATGAACTTGGTGAACGGCTTATTCATGGCACTTCTGTCTCTTCGGGCTAGATCAAAATGGTCGAGTATATAAGTGGCAATTAAACCACATATTATTATTATTATTGGCAGACAAAAATAGAAAAAAATAGTTTCATCATGTATTAAATGAAAATTGAGTTGTTAATGATTGGTCCATAGAAGAAATAACACATTAATACCAAATAGCAAGGCACGAGAAATAACGCAGGAAAACATCATATTTGAAAGTAGTAAATATTTAAACTAGCCAAATACAAGGATCTCGTCATCGAGCTGAGGCAGCAGGGGTTCCAGGTTACAGTGTTCACTGTGTAAAGTAGTGCCAGAGGACTAATACTCCCCATCCCTCTACGACCTATTAATGAGGCTAGGAATTAAAGTGGAAGGAGGATGCGAACAGGAACAATGAGATTTGTAGATGAGTAAGCCGAAAGAAGCTCGTCACGCTGGCTCTGGCGAAACCGAAAATATCAACAATCTCAAAAGAATCTGATGTTCAGACGATCAGGCGACTAATTTACACGTCAACTACTCCTGACTCCCACGTAAGTCAGCAGTATAGTGACAGTTTAATCCTGGAATACTCGGGGTGCGGACGAAAAGCGATAAGAAATTACATCACCGACCATAGGTGAGCTGCACCGGATGTTTGCAATACCGACAGTTCAAGGGAATGAAGTTCCCAGCTCGACCTATCTTTATCACCTATTGTCAGTTTCTGATCCACTCCTTCCCGCCGAATTAACACCGTGCCAAAGCGGTTTGTACGCAGGTCTATAAAATGACGTTGCAATTACTAGCCACTTTATACCGTTGCCACAACGAGGAGGACATCAATGTGCTGGGTTAAAGCTAAGACAAGTAATTATACCACTTGGTTAGACGACTTCCAGGTTCACCCATTCTTAAATGGGTACCGGATTTTTTTTTTTCTGGGTAGGTAAAACGGACAGAGCCGTAATATCGATCACATTGCCACCCCCCTCCCCCCCCCCAAAAAAAAAAATATGCTGAAGGTCTGTAACAAAATATGGGCACCAACACTATAAACCCTGTAAGTCAAATGGCGTGACGGAGCTCATTACTTTTCTCTTTCTTATAGGTCTACATTATCTTTATATTATTTTATGTTTTCAATTTTATCTTCTAGCCCATTTTACTTCATTATTGCGGTCATCGTCTCCTCCCTTCCCTTCCCTCGTTCAATGGGCGACATGAAACCATTGGGTTGAACTCAGACGCACAGTTCATTATAAAAATGGCTGAATTGTTAGTGCGTTAACATACCAGTGGGACCAAAAATGAATTACTTATGTCTATCTATAGTTACTTACTACATATGCGTCAATCGGTTCATACCTCAAACCAGTACATTTTTATGATCCAGAGACACTGTAGAATAGACACGCAATCGGAGAAAGCTTTTTAGTTAAAGATTGTATGTACATAGGAGAGACGTTTAAGATTGTATACTGTTATTAATGAAACGGTCGGAACAAACACGAATAGTGAAAGAATCCAATGGAAAACCATTGCTTTTTGATAAGCCGTGGTTGTTAAAGATGTCATCCCAGCGATTTGCGACACAATAAAGTGTACTATAGTTCGATCATAAATTCGTGCACACAGAGTTTATTAATTATCTCTGAAACTATATGATGAATTTCAATAATTTTTTAAAATGAAATCTTATTTTTTTTCACCGACCTTAATCCTTATATTTTCCCCTACTGTCATCATCATCATCATTGAGTGCCGTCTCCGCAACGAAGGTTGGCTACCATGGAGCGCCATTTTGCTCTATCTCTTGCTTTGATGGTGCAGGTTGTCATCGGTTGGTTTGTCCATCTTTTGATGTTACTCGTCCATGTTAATCTTGGTCTGCCTCTGCCTCTTTTACCTTGTATTTTCCCTCCAGGATCACTTTCAGTAGGCTGTTGTGTCTTTTAACATGGCCTAAGAATCGCATTTGTCTTGTTCTAATTGTGTTCAGAAGTTCTCTTTTCATTTTTAGTTGTTTTAAGACTTTGTCGTTTGTTTTCTTTTCCTTCCATCCAATTCTACCTATTCTTCTATATATCCACATTTCAAAGGCTTCAATTCTCTGTTCTGTTTTCTTGTCTAATGTCCATGTTTCAGCACCATATAGGAATATTGAGAAGATGTAACATTTTGCTATTCTTAGTTTTAGCTCTGGTGTTATTTGTTTTGATGTTAGTATGTCCTTCATGACATTAAAATTACTTTTTGCCATTCCTATTCTTTTGTTTATTTCAGTTGTACATTTTCCATCACTGGTTATAGTATGTCCAAGGTAGGTATAGTTCTGAACTGTCTCAAGGTCTATTCCTTCAATTTTGATATTCACTTGTGGGTTTTGAGTATTTTCTTTGTTTATGATCATAGTTTTAGTCTTTTTGATATTCATATCTAGTCCATATTTTTTGCTTGTCGTGTTTTATTTCATTAAGTAATTGTTGTAGGTCTTTAGGATTTTCTGCTAGTAGTACGGTATCGTCAGCATATCTTAGGTTATTGATTATCTTTCCATTAATTTGTAGGCCTGGCATCTCTATGATGTTTTTAAAGATTTGCTCAGTGTATAGATTGAACAAGCTTGGTGATAGGATGCATCCTTGTCTTACTCCTCTTTTTATATCAATGGGTGTAGAGAATTCTTTGTTATATTTTATTATTGCTGTTTGCTCCCAGTATAGATTGCATATTAGTCGTATATCCATGTCATCTAGATGTATCTCTTTTAGGCATTCTATAAGTTGTTTGTGGTGTACTCTATCAAAAGCTTTGGTGTAGTCTATGAAGCAGGCATATATTGGTTTGTTTACTTCTGTGTATTTTTCGATAATGTTCTCATGCAGAATATGGCTTCTTTTGTCCCGCTATTTTTCCTAAATCCAAATTGCTGCTCATCTAATTCAGTATTGATTTTATTCTGAATCCTTCCTTGTATAACTTTTAGCAAGATTTTTGTAACATGGCTCATTAGGCTTATTGTTCTAAAGTCACTGCATTCAACTGCACCATTCTTTTTAGGCAATGCAATGAAAGTTGATGTTTTTAGTTCATTTGGCATGTATCCTGTGTGGTATATGTCGTTGCATATGTCTGTAATCACTTCAATGCCAAAATCTTCAAGTGCCTGTATCATCTCTATCTGTATGCTTTCAGGTCCTGCTGCTTTTCCTCTTTTCATTGTTTTTATAGCTTTTTCCACCTCAGATTTTAAGATTTTATAGCCTGATGTACATTTTATAACTGGTTTCTTGTCCCTTTGATCATGAAATAGTTCTGTTATATATTCCTGCCATCTATCTATGATATCCTTATTGTCTGTTAGCATTTTTCCTTTTTTGTCTGCAATGCATCCACCTTCTGTGGCTTTTTTATTTTTATTAGTCATTCTCTTTATTTCTGTGTGCATTCCTCTTAGGTCTTGTTTGCTTTCCATAGTTTCTATTTCTATACATTTTTGGCTGAGCCAGTCTTCTTTTGCCTTTTTGCACATTTTGCGTATCTCATTATCTATTTTATTGTATTGGGCAGTGTTCTTCGCTTGTCTCCTTTCTTCCATTTTTTCTAAGATGGTGTTAGTTATCCATTTTTGTTTTTTGTTCTTTTCTCTTTTGGGTAAGGTGTCGCAGGCTTTTTGTATGCTTTTCTTTATGCATTGCCATTTGGTTGTTACTTTTTCATCAGGATTTTCTCTTCTGTATTGTTCAATTCCTTCCTCTAGCAGCTTCTGGTATGTGTTCTTTACTTGTATTGTATAGGTATCTTTAATGTCTTTTTGATTTAAAGCTGTTATGTCGAGTGGGTTTGTTGATGAATTAGATTTTTGCTTGTTTCTCTTTAGTTTGATTTTCATTTTAATCATTACAGGATTGTGATCAGAATTAATATCTGCTCCTGGGTAGGTTTTGGCTTTCTTTACGCTGTTACGGAACCTTTCTTTTATCATTATGTAATCTATTTGATTCCTCTTCCTATCTCCAGAGCTTTTCCATGTGTATAGTTTCCTTTTCTCTTGCTCAAAGTAGGTGTTACATATTATCAGCCTGTTTTCTTCACAGAATTGTATTAATCTTTCTCCTCTGTCATTTCTTTTTCCTAAACCATGATTTCCTATAATTGTCTTATATCTACCTTTTCCTACTTTAGCGTTCATGTCACCCATTACAATCAAGATGTCTGAAGATTTCACTTGCTTCATAACTTTATTTAGGTCTTCATAGTATGCCGCTATTTGTTCATCTGTGTAGTCTTGAGTAGGTGCATATGTCTGTATTATTGCTATGTCGAATGGTTTTGCTTTCAACTTGAGTAGTATAATCCTATCACTGTATGTCCAGTGGGTACTTATATATTTTTGTAGCTCTCTTTTTATCAGTATTCCTACCCCTCTTTGATGTTCTGTTGTGTTTCCTGAGTATATAAATGTATATTTTTCGTCTTCAATGTACCCACATTCTTTCCATCTAGTCTCTGATATGCCTAAAATATCTATATTTATTCGTTCTGCTTCTTGAATTAGATTTTCCAATTTCCCTTGTTGATATAGAGTCCTAACATTCCAAGTACTTATTTTAAGATCTTTCCTCCGACATAAGTTCGAATTTCTCCGACTCTCCATGGCTTCCTCTGGACTGGTACGTGATGAGGCTCCAATCTCTTTCACGGTGGTCAGCCATGTTCGTCTTTCGTGTTCTGAACATGCCTCTTGTGTACCACACACTTTGCTGTTTTCGCTTTCTGGGCCGTTGATCATTCTTGATTCCTCCGCCTCCATCCACCGTCACAGACTTTTCACATAAGGGTTGAACATACCCGTTTTTCCGTTGACATTTTTGTCAAACCATGTGCTTGCCTATCGAACCGCGAACACACAACACAAAGAAGAATAAATCATATTCCACTTAAATATCGGCAATCACAGTCCATCCCCACGTTAGAAGTAAAACATACACCAAACGGGAGAATAGCAACACATAATTTCACAACTAGACTGTCGCGTAAATCATTTAAATATATCAGCAAGAGCCGAATTATAAAAATCGACTACACGAAGCCGCCATGTCATACTTTTAGGAAAAGTTTTTTCTTTCTTTAAGGTATATACAGGTATAACAAAGATATAATAGATAGATGGCAAGAATATATAACAGAATTATTTCATGACGAAAGGGACAAAAAGCCAAACATAAAATGTACATATAACTATAAAATCCTGAAATCTGAAGTAGAAAAAGCTATAAAAACAATGAAAAAGGGAAAGGCAGCAGGACTTGACAATATACAGATAGAGATGATACAGGCTCTAGAAGATTTTGGCATCGAAGTGATCACAGACATATGCAATGACATATACCATACAGGATACATACCAAACGAACTAAAAACATCAACTTTCATTGCATTGCCCAAAAAGAATGATGCAGTTGAATGCAGTGATTTCAGAACAATAAGCCTAATGAGCCAGGTAACAAAAATTTTACTAAAAGTTATACAGGGAAGGATTCAGAATAAAATCAATACTGAATTAGATGAGCAACAATTTGGATTCAGGAAAAAAACAGTGGCACAAAAGAAGCCATATTTGGCATGAGAACAATGATTGAAAAGTACATAGAAGTAAACAAACCAATATATGCCTGCTTTATAGACTACACCAAAGCTTTCGATAGAATACACCATAACCAACTTATAGACTGCCTAAAGAATATAAATCTAGACGACACAGACATACAACTAATATGTAATTTGTACTGGGAGCAAACAGCATTAATAAAATATAACAAAGAGAACTCTACACCAATTGATATAAAAAGAGGAGTAAGACAAGGATACATCCTATCACCAAGCTTGTTCAATGTATACACTGAGCAAATCTTTAAAAACATGTCAGAGATGCCAGGCCTAAACATTAATGGAAAGATAATCAATAACCTAAGATATGCTGGTAATACTGTTCTACTAGCAGAAAATCCTAAAGATCTACAACAATTGCTTAATGTGATAAACATAACAAGCAACAAATATGGACTAGATATGAATATCAATAAGACTATAAAACTTATTATGTTTTTATAAAACTATGATCATAAACAAAGAAAATTATCAAGACCTACAATTAAATATCACAGTTGAGGGAATACATCTGGAGACAGTCCAGAGCTACAACTACCTGGGACATACTATAACCAATGATGGAAAATGTAAAATTGAAATAAACAAAAGAATAGGTATGGAAAAAGTAATTTTAATGCCATGAAAAAAATACTAACAACAAAACAAATATCAGCAGGGCTGAAACTAAGAATGGCAAAATGTTACATCTTCTCAGTATTCCTGTATGGTGCAGAAACATGGACATTAGACAAGAAAACAGAATAGAAAATTAAAGCCTTTGAAATGTGGATTTATAGAAGAATATGTAGAATTGGATGGAAAGAAAAGAAAACTAACGATGAAGTTTTAAAACAATTGAGAACAAAAAGAGAACTACTAAATACAATTGAGACAAAACAAATGAAATTTTTGGGGCATGTTAAAAGACACAACAGCCCACTAAAAGTAATATTGGAAGGGAAAATACAAGGTAAAAGAGGCAGAGGCAGACCAAGACTAACATGGATGAGTAACATCAAAAGATGGACAAGTCAATCTATGACAGCCTGCACCATCAAAGCAAGAAACAGAGTAGAATGGCGATCTATGGTAGCCAACCTTCGTTGCAGAGAAGGCACTCGATGATGATGAAGGTATATAAAAATATGATTTTCTTGGTTGTCTTAATTTTTAGGAATTTACAATACTCAAATTTGTTGTAATCAACATTGTTATTTTGGCGTATGCTGAGACTGCTATGATGGGGACTACAGCTACCTTTCTTTGTTTGGGAGATGAGATAGTAGTTCGGATGATTCCACTGGCACGGGCGGTTGAGCAATTATGGATTTTAATTCGTTTGCAGTAATGGGCCTTCCATAACCAGGAACCAATTGTTATTTAAAAAGGCAAAATGTCACGTGTTTATCCACACAATCATAGCACATTCTGGCACTTATTGAACGTGATGTGTAATTCCATCACTATGCAAAAGTTAACTGTGTTATTGTACAGGCACTTTTGCAATTACATATCTCTATGACGAAGATATAAATCAAATGAACAATTGTGACCCTCTTCAATGTGATACGGATACGCCTTTGACTTCCACTGTTAGAAAATTAACGTAAATATACAGTAAAATCTAATGTTGAGAGCACGCGGTTTTATATTTTCCTAAAATTATATAACAAAACACTATTTGTGCAAAATCCAGACTACCTTTTTACTTAAATGTTATAAAATCTGAAGGTCAGTGAAAAAAATAAGATTTCATGAAAAAGAATTACAGAAATTCATCAAACAGTTTCCGAGATAATTGCTCAACTATGTGGGCACGAATTTGTGAGCAAACTATAACAATGTCAAGCCATAGTTAGGGTTGCCAGAACCTTCGAAGCAGAAAGCGGGACAAATGGAACTTTTTTAGACGCGAAAGCGGGACACATCATGTAAAGCATAATAGCCATAGGAAAAGTCAGAGATAGCACACACATAGACTAATTATTATTACATTATAATTCCTCCAGCCTCCAACACATAAAGAAAGAATGAAGCCAAAATTTCTTCTTGCTGCTGGTGAGGATGGCCCGATGTTGTTGAATGAATTATTAGCGCCTACAGAAATACGACAAGGACAAAAGCATGCAGATTGTCACGTAGGCACAGATCACGTGAGCGGTGAGCGGTGAGATGGGTAGAGTAAGGCTCGGCGCCTCGGCTAAGAGTCGCCTAAGAGTAAGACGAAGCCGAAGACGTCATCTTTTGTAAATTTTTAAATAATACCGCCTTCCGCACTAACAATTTTGTGCTGGATATTCTCAAATGAGTATTTATGAGTTGTATCTACAAACTTTATTATTAAAACAGCGATAGCGCAGGACTCTACAAATAGACGTTTCGGACTAAGAAGCTTCATTTTGTAACAAAACTCAAACCAATAATAAATAATTTAAGAAAATATTAAAATTTGTAGGTGAAAAATTTGGCTGGATTAAAAAGCGGGACAAATTGCTGTCCCCCAGACCCTTAGGCGGGACAATTAATTTTTGATGAAAAAGTGGGACAATCCGGAAAAAGCGGGACGGATGGCAACCCTAGCCATAGTTCTACTTACGGTTTTGTCGACAGGAAGATATCACGTGATAATAATCGATTTGCATCAAAAGTATTATGTAGGGAACATAAACTTTTTAAAAAAATGAAAACATACATAAAACGTAATAAATACCAAAGAATCACTAACCTCTTTTTACAAATGAGAAAATTATAGAAAATTACGTCAAATAGTTAGGAAATGGCGTTTAGTGTTTCAGTGTTTTTATAGAGGATTTTTGCCGCAACGCTGAATCTTCTGCCCTGTGATCTCTTCTTGTATTCCCGGTATAAGATTAACTCACAGCGTTCTGTTATTTCTGTTTTCCCTGTAGAAGGATTTATTCAGGAGGTCGAAATTAATTTGTCATGTGCATGGGCGGATCTAGGGGGGGTCATGGGGGC
Source organism: Megaustenia siamemsis (assembly GCA_032433765.1). Classification (NCBI taxonomy): domain Eukaryota; kingdom Metazoa; phylum Mollusca; class Gastropoda; order Stylommatophora; family Ariophantidae; genus Megaustenia; species Megaustenia siamemsis. The sequence continues at coordinate 60,544,200 of JAVIAB010000117.1, forward strand.
ATTGCCCCCCCCCCCCCCCCAAAAAAAAAAAAAAAAAACGTACTTCTTAGTACATTCATTAATAAAGTGAGAGCAACGTTTGTTTACTTATTATTATTATTTTTAAAGAAGAAAAGAGGTAATATAAAAAAAAAATTCACAAATATATAGGTCTATTTATTCAATCTTTTGATATTGAAATCATGTCCACGGAAAAACAACTAAAAAAATACGATATTTTTTGTGTACGATTGTTCTTCTGTGAAGAAAATGTTAATTATTTATCGCTCTATCTATCTATCTATTGACCTTTCGAGCCGTAACCGGCCCATAGGGCGTAGACCAAGATACACCTTCTCCTATATGAATTTTTGTTCTAGCAGTTTTCTTTTAAAGATATTTTATCAAATCTCGCCATCTGTCTCTGTTCTGTGCAAGCAGTTCTATCTCATTGAGGGAGCCGATTCCTGCTGCTCTTGCCTCTCTCATCAATGTTCTTCTCAGTGTCTCCCTGGGTCTTCCTCTTTTTCTTTTACCTGTTGTTTCCCATATGAGGGCTTGCTTTGCTATTCGATTATTATCTCTTCTCATCACATGTCCAACGTATGACCATCGTCTTTTCTTTATTACTGAAGATATTAGTGGTTGATTGGCGATTTCTCTAATTTCCTCGTTTGTTTTGAATTCGTTCCATTCTATACCAAGTATTTTCCTTAGACATTTATTTTCGAATGCGTTCAACTTTGTTTCTATATCTCTTGTTGTTTTCCAGCTTTCACACGCATACGTAAGGGTTGATAGTACATTTGATTTGAATAGCCTAAGTTTTGTGTTTGTGCTAATGAGTTTTGATTTCCACAACTTTTCAAGGCTTCTGAAAGACATTGCTGCTTTAGCCAGTCTGATTCTAATTTCTTTGCTCGTATCCCCTTCTCGATCAATGTGACTTCCAAGATAGATAAAGTGATCGATCTCTTCTACTGGTTTGTTTTCCATGTATATTTTGTCACTTGTTGGAATTAAACTTTTCATGACTTTAGTCTTTTCATGATTGACCTCAAGCCCAATTTTGCTGGCTAATGATGACAGTTCATTTGTGTTTTCCTGCATCGTTTTTATCTGACTGCTGATGAGAACTATGTCATCAGCAAAGTCGAGGTCCTCCAAATGGTCTCCTTGTATCCATTCGATGCCTTTATTACCAGTGCAGCATTTCTTCATTATGAAGTCCATAACAATTCCAAATAACAAGGGCGATAAAATACATCCTTGTTTAACCCCAGTTTCTATTGGGAAACATTCGCTCAGTCCTTCCTCTGTTCGAACTGCACATGTGTAACCATCATACATGTCTTTGATAATATTTATGATTTTTGATGGTAAACCATATTGCTTCAGAATTTTCCACAAAGAATCTCTATGAATACTATCAAATGCTTTTTTGAAGTCGATGAAGTTAAGTACAAAAGGTTTTTGCTTTTCAATGTGTTCCTCCAATATAAGTCGTAGAGTGAAAATGTGGTCAAGACAGCTTCTCCCTTTTCTAAACCCAGCCTGTTCTTCACGCATTACTGTATCTATTGAATCCTTTATTCTATTTAGGATGATTTTACAGAATAACTTTGAGGCAACTGACAAAAGTGTCACGCCTCTCCAGTTGTTACAATCTCTAAGATTGCCCTTTTTTGGGATCTTAACAATGATTCCTTTTTCCATTTATGAGGCGTCTTCTCTGTTTTCCAAATGATGTTGAACATTTTTTGGAGATGTATTAAATTATGGCTATCAATTGCCTTGAGGATCTCAGCTGTTAACTTATCCTCTACAGCAGCCTTGTTATTGGTCATTAGCTTTAAGGTGGTTTCTATTTCACTCAAGGTGAAGTCATCTAAATTTACATCTAATTCTGCTGCTGGTGTTTCAGCTTCAAAATCTATTAAACTGTGAGGTAGTGGACGGTTAAGAATTTCTTTGAAGTGTTCCGCCCAACGGGCTTTTATGTCTGCGCTTGTTGTTAGCATTAATCCAGATTTGTCTAGAATTGGTGTTCCACTGGATGTATAGGTGTTTGTCAGCATCTTTTGTACAGTATAGAGAGTTCTGCTGTCTCCTGTAATTGCAGCTGTCTCTGCTTTCTCTGCCAAGTTGTCTATATAAGCTCTTGTATCTCTTCTTATCGCTCTGGCGGTGCCAAAATTGCCGTGCTGATTTGATTTTATGACAGCACAAGGGACAAGGGAGTAGATATGTTTAATGAGTTGTTTGCCGGTGTACATATATTTGTTATATATGCTGTAAAAAGGACTTCATTTAGTTGCGGACTACCTGTTTTATTTTAGTTGTTATTAATGTCTAAAGGTTTTAAATATATTTTAAAAATGAAACGAATTACAAATTTCTTTCAAAAAGTTTCAAAATCACACGAAACTGAAACTCGATCTGCTTGTATGCTTCCTGATTTTACACCTACATCTAGGGTCGATATTAGTCCTAGTGAAACGAAGGATAAAAAAATTACTATTACATCAACAACTACTAATACAGTTAACAGTGAGCCAGTTTCTGAAAGTGATCTCGTTTCCAACGCTAGTCTGCCTAATACTCGTACAATTACATTTATAAAAAGTGAAGCTGGTCCACTCAATAGTGATATTAATAATCAGTGTGAGACGGACTTGGGCAATTTAAATTATGGACCAGTGGCAGGACCCAGTATGGATATTAATAGTCAGTGTGAGATGGACTTGGGCGATTTAAATTCTGGACCAGTAAGGCCAGTCTTAAGATCTTACCCGCCTTCACTGTGTGGTAAAGTCAACCGTTCTTTTTCTAAAGCTTATTTTGAACAATATCACTGGCTAGAATATAGTAAACGAAAAGATGCAGCATTTTGTTACGTTTGTCGTGTATTTGACAAATCTTTTGCATGTGAAGAAACATTTACTAAATCTGGTTTTAGAAACTGGAAAAAATTAAAAGAAAAACTTGATAAACATGGAAAAAGTAAAAGTCATTTGTTATGCATGGAAAAATATGCAATGCATAAATATAGTAATGAAAAAGGAAGTGTCATGTCAATGATTTCAAAATCACATAAGACCGAAGTGGAAAAAACAAAGAGTACATGGCGAAAGTTGTTGATGTTATTATACTTCTTGGAAGACAGGGCATTGCGTTCAGAGGACATGATGAAAAGAAAGAATCTAATAGTAGGGGTAATTTCTTAGAGTTCTGCGAGGTGTTTGCTAAGTATGATAGTACATTTAAACAAAATTTTACAAAAAACATTTCATTTTGTAGCAAAACTATTGTGAATGAAGTGATTGACATAACTTCAGCTCTTCTTTTTGAGAAAATAGTTAAAGAGGTTAAAAGATGCGAGTTTTTTGCAATTATGGCTGATGAGGCAAGATGTCAGAAACAGCAACAATTGTCTCTCTGCGTTCGGTATGTTGACGATGAACTCACTCCACATGAAAGATTCCTTGGTTTCTATGATTGCTCAAGCAAACGAACAGCAATAGATTTAGCTGATTTGATAATGACTGTTCTTCGGAAGTTTAGTATTGAAGGATTATCAGTAATAGCGCAAACTTATGATGGTGCCGCAGTAATGTCTGGTGATGTTGGAGGGCTGCAAGCTAAAATTAGAGAGTTTTATCCTGAAGCTGTTTACTTCCACTGTTATGCACATAAGGTTGCACTTATTGTAACAGACATTTGTAAAAACATAGAATCTTCAAGACTTTTATTCAATGCTTTGGAATCATTGTATGTACATTTTTCAAAACCGTCAAATCATGATGCTTTAAGAACGGTGTCAGGATTGTTACAGACAAAGCCTTTTGAAATAATTTCATTAAGTACAACTAGGTGGACATGCAGGTACCAGAATTGTAATCTGTTGATTAAACACTATGATAATGTAGTGGCAGCTTTACAATTTGAAATTGACAGAAATGAAGACAAAGACTCCATAGAAGCCATTGGAATTTTGAAATCAATATCAACATTTAATTTCATTGTCAACCTGTTTGTTTTTCATGAAATCCTGTCTTATACCCACGTATTAAGTCTATGTATGCAGAATGCAAATGTCACTTTAGGACAGGCTGCAGAACTGATAACAAATACTATGCGGACAATAGTAGACAAGAGAACTGATGATGAATTTTCTAAGATTTGGAAGAATATTGAAGAATTTTCACTGAAACACGGCATATGCTTAGAAAGTCCTACTGTATGTAAGAAAAGAAAACATGAAGAAAGTGTGATGCTAAAAGACAGTTTTGTTCTCTCAACTGTTGGAAAACCCCTAGATGGCCCTGAAAGTGTGAGCAATAAAGAATACTGGAAGATGAAAGTATATTTTGAAGTTATTGATGTCTTTGCAGCAAGGTTAAAGGAAAGATTTAGTGAAGAATCCTTACAACTCGCATGTGCTGTTGATGGGCTGTTTTGTTTGGATTATGAAAAGGCAACTCCATTTCTAAAGAAATATGCTGAGTGTTTAGGACTGAATGTTACTATCCTGAAAGCAGAAATATCAATTGTCAAAACATTAATTAGGAGCAAAGAAGGGGAAGTTTCACAATTCAGCTTTAGCCACTTAAAAGAGGTAGTAAACAAGAACACTTACCCACATTTTCATAAAATTCTAAGGGCTGCTATAACCATACCAATAAGCTCATCAGCATGTGAAAGAAGTTTTTCTGCGATGAGCAGGATTAAGACTTGGCTGAGGTCATCAATGACACAAGATAGACTTCGTAATTTGGCGGTGCTTCACATAGAAAAAACACTGCTTAAAAACACCATCACAAGTGAAGAAGTTATGCAGAAATTTGCAGAAAAGCCTAGACGAATTAAACTGATGTAATTGGTGAGTACAGATTTTCTTTTTTTTGTGTGCCGTTTTAATTTTTATAAAATGCATATTTTATGCTGTATACTTATTATATGAAGAAATGCTGCACTGGTAATAAAGGCATCGAATGGATACAAGGAGACCATTTGGAGGACCTGGACTTTGCTGATGACATAGTTCTCATCAGCAATCAGATAAAAACGATGCAGGAAAACACAAATGAACTATAATCAATAGCCAGCAAAATTGGGCTTGAGGTCAATCATGAAAAGACTAAAGTCATGAAAAGTTTAATTCCAACAAGTGACAAAATATACATGGAAAACAAACCAGTAGAAGAGATCGATCACTTCATCTATCTTGGAAGTCACATTGATCGAGAAGGGGATACGAGCAAAGAAATTAGAATCAGACTGGCTAAAGCAGCAATGTCTTTCAGAAGCCTTGAAAAGTTGTGGAAATCAAAACTCATTAGCACAAACACAAAACTTAGGCTATTCAAATCAAATGTACTATCAACCCTTACGTATGCGTGTGAAAGCTGGAAAACAACAAGAGATATAGAAACAAAGTTGAACGCATTCGAAAATAAATGTCTAAGGAAAATACTTGGTATAGAATGGAACGAATTCAAAACAAACGAGGAAATTAGAGAAATCGCCAATCAACCACTAATATCTTCAGTAATAAAGAAAAGACGATGGTCATACGTTGGACATGTGATGAGAAGAGATAATAATCGAATAGCAAAGCAAGCCCTCATATGGGAAACAACAGGTAAAAGAAAAAGAGGAAGACCCAGGGAGACACTGAGAAGAACATTGATGAGAGAGGCAAGAGCAGCAGGAATCGGCTCCCTCAATGAGATAGAACTGCTTGCACAGAACAGAGACAGATGGCGAGATTTGATAAAATATCTTTAAAAGAAAACTGCTAGAACAAAAATTCATATAGGAGAAGGTGTATCTTGGTCTACGCCCTATGGACCGGTTACGGCTCGAAAGGTCAATAGATAGATACTTATTCCCGTTATTATTAGAAAAGTCAAATTGCGTCAAAGGTCTAATGACGATTATACACAAGTGACTCACACCCTTATTGCTGATAGCGCGAAGATGTCTATGCAAACCTGAAACAAAACAGTAGGCCTATAGCAGTGCCCCCCAAAATTTTAAGGCTAGATCCGCCTATGGTCCTGTGATGTCTTCTTGTATTTCTCATATAGGTCTTTATCCTGTCTATCTGTTAGTTTGTCTATGTGTCTGTCTGTTTTCCTGTCTGTCTTTCAATCAATCAATCAATCAATCAATCAATCAATCAATCAATCAATCAATCAATCAATCAATCAATCAATCAATCTGTCTGTCCGTCCGTCCACCTACCTACCTACCTACCTATTTACCTACCTACCTACCTACCTACCTACCTACCTACCTACCTACCTACCTACCTACCTACCTACCTACCTACCCATCTATCTATCTATCTATCTATCTATCTATCTATCTATCTATCTATCTATCTATCTATCTATCTATCTATCTATCTATCTATCTATCTATCTATCTATCTATCTATCTATCTATCTATCTATCTATCTATCTATCTATCTATCTATCTATCTATCTATCTATCTATCTATCTATCTATCTATCTATCTATCTATCTATCTATCTATCTGTCTGTCTGTCTGTCTGTCTGTCTGTCTGCCTGTATGTCTGTCTATCTATCTATCTATCTATCTATCTATCTATCTATCTATCTATCTATCTATCTATCTATCTATCTATCTATCTATCTATCTATCTATCTATCTATCTATCTATCTATCTATCTATCTATCTATCTATCTATCTATCTATCTATCTATCTATCTATCTATCTATCTATCTATCTATCTATCTATCTATCTATCTATCTATCTAATCTATATATCTATCTATCTATCTATCTATCTATCTATCTATCTATCTATCTATCTATCTATCTATCTATCTATCTATCTATCTATCTATCTATCTATCTATCTATCTATCTATCTATCTATCTATCTATCTATCTATCTATCTATCTATCTATCTATCTATCTATCTATCTATCTATCTATCTATCTATCTATCTATCTATCTATCTATCTATCTAATCTATATATCTACTTATCTGCTTGTCGCATAGTCTATAAAGCAGATCTGTGAAAGCTCCGAATCTAATAATAAATTAAAGTACCCCATTACATTTAGTACTATCGAGGTGAAGTATTAGGACATATCATTTCAGCCTGAGGTGGCCAATGCACTTCATATCTACTGTTCACCTTCCTCATCTCACTGAGCCAGGTACCCATTTTCTTGAACAGCTGGATTGACTGGAGAGTGTCAAGTTGCGATTGAATATATACCGTATTCAAATTATCGCGGCCTAACACTAAGCTGCTAACGCTTTCTAACAGCGTCTCTGACTAAATTTTCGGATATAAAAATTGGGGGAAGAGGACTCAGTGTCTTATCCGTTATTATTATTATCCTTGAGGGTCAGATAATAGTGACGACTAAGGAGTGTCACATTCTCTTTTCAACGTGTGGCTGTTCATGATTTCAGTAGCTGCTGGTTGCATACACACGCCCAACATGCCTTCCAAGTCGCTCCCCTTCACTGACACCAAGTTCGACTCCAGATTTAAAAAAGTTTCAGAAGTATTTTCGCGCCATTCTCAATTCTATCTCTTTGTGTTGACAAAACAAACAAGTAGTATACAAGGGTCCAACTAAGTCGCATTTGACCCGTAAATTAACAAAGATATATAGTAGGCGCGCGGCGCGCCTAATGTACATGAGAGACAGGGGGAGTTAACCATGCCATTTCGTGTCGGGATGTTGACCTCTAGTCCAGGTGACCCGGAAGTGACCTGTTTATGTCTGGTGTGTCCTGGCTTTGGAGCTCTTGATCGACAGTGACAGGTTAGTAGATTATACAACATCATTGACAAACAATCAATATAAAACAGAAGACAAAGATATATTTTATTCTTTTATTATCTCAATAGGTGTATAACATACATTGATATTATATAACATTACAAAAACATTCAGTACATTGAGTCAATATATAGTACATGGATAACATTTATTTATAGATAGGTAGTTGGATGTCTGCTTAGCGTTGTGTCATAAATGAATCATAAGGGGTGAAACTGTTAGAGATTGCTGGGTAGTCTAAGCTGGTAGTGTAAAGAGTTAAATATCTAGAGGCGTAGTCGAGACGTTATCATCAGCTACCTTTCTTTTTATATAGAAATAGGAAAGAGCATTTCTTGTTTGACTGTAGGAAAATATAGAATTATTTAAGACTTTGAAACCTACATTTTTCCCACCCTTGGCCTTTTGCGTGGCGAGAACCTCTAAAACATATCTTTATCTAATTTGTTGTGTTGCTTGCTTAGCCCTTTACAACTGATTTTATCGTAATCCCCACTACAATGGTACGTCTTACTACATAAGCTAACAAGAGCTATACCTTCGTACTCTAGTTAAAAAGACCTGGCGTTCGTTTTGTGTACGCTTTAACACCCTTACAGCTTATACAATCTGTCTTGCTAGTATGTTCATCGCAGCGATGGGTGTATAGAGGTCGTCTAGTGTGTCATATTGGGTGTATAGAGGGCGTTTAGTGTGTCATGATGGCTGTATAGGGGTCGCCTAGTGTTGTATGAGGGGTGTATGGAGGTAGTCTAGTGTGCCGTGATGGGTCAATGGAGGTCGGCTAGTATGTCGTGATGGGTGTACGTAGGTCGTCTAGTGTGTCATATTGGGTGTATAGATGGCGTTTAGTGTGTCATGATGGTTGTATAGGGGTCGTCTAGTGTGTCATGATGGTTGTATAGGGGTCGTCTAGTGTGCCATGATGGTGCATGGAGGTCGGCTAGTATGTCGTGATGGGTGTATGGAGGTCGTTTAGTGTATCGTGACGGGTGTATGGAGGTCGTCTAGTGTGTCATGATGGGTGTATGGTGGTGTCGTCTAGTGTGTCGTGATGGGTGTATGGAGGTCGTCTAGTGTGGTATGAGGGGTGTATGGAGGTCGTCTAGTGTGATATGAGGGCTGTAATCCCGGGCGTCTAGTGTGACATGATAGTTGTAGGTAGAATGTCTGGTATATCATACTTTTATACAACCAATAAGAAAACATGAAAAAACGAAGGAATTCAACAATACTTATCTTAACAACTTTACATCAATACAGTTGAATAACCTGTTATCGTTAACCCTTACCATACTTTAAGAGAAAACATTCAAACTTACAGTATACAATATAGTCTCAATCATCTACAATGAATATAACCTATTATCGATAAGCGTTAACATACTTTAAGAGAAAACAAGCCAACTTACTGTGCAAAATATAGTCTCCGCTAGAGTGAACAGTAACTTTCCTTGAATCAACCAAACTTATAACACAAAGTCTCGCATGAGACTAGTTTAAATATAGCCTGGTAGCAGATTTTAACCAATCAGCGAGTGAGTACGTCAACATCGCTTGATATCGGGATTAACCAATCAGAAAAGAGTATTAACATAGGAGGCGGGGCGAAGAAATGGCTGACAGGTGGATTAACCAATCAGAGAAGTGCGTTAGCCCAAGCGTAGGTAGTGGCTGTCGGGTCAGCAGTGGGGGAAAAATGTTGGGTGGTGGGTTACTTGAACTCGTTTTGACCCCTGAGGCAATTCCAGAAGAGTTCTATGACCTCATTTTGACCGCTGAAGGCTTTAATACCAATGTTTCCCACTTCAACGAACGACATACATCATTAAAGGTGATTACTTCAGCTCTTAGACTTTGGAGTTCCATATCTTTATCACTTCAACGAATGACAGACAACAGTAAACATGACCATTTCAGGTAAGAAAACTTAGTTCCAAACCCTAAAATTTTGGTTCATACTCACAAAGTTGAACACAAACTCTACAAATTTAGGCCCAAAGTTGTAAGTGTTAGACACGAAAGTCGTAAATGTTATATGCAAAGTCCAAAAGTTTGTCAAAAAGACAAACTAAACTCAAAATAGTTAGACACAAAGCCCAACAATTTATAGGCAAAGTCCAAAAAGTTACTCCAAAAGACAACTAATGTAACACTTAACCCCAAAATTTCGTCGCATAACCAAACAGTTAAACTCAAAAGCCTAAAAATTTAGTCCCAAAGTCGTAATTGTTCGACACGAAAGTCGTAAATGTTATATGCAAAGTCCAAAAGTTTGTCAAAAAGACAAACTAAACTCAAAATAGTTAGACACAAAGCCCAACAATTTATAGGCAAAGTCCAAAAAGTTACTCCAAAAGACAACTAATGTAACACTTAACCCCAAAATTTCGTCGCATAACCAAACAGTTGAACTCAAAAGCCTAAAAATTTAGTCCCAAAGTCGTAATTGTTCGACACGAAAGTCGTAAATGTTATATGCAAAGTCCAAAAGTTTGTCAAAAAGACAACCTAAACTCAAAATAGTTAGACACGAAAGGTCAAAAAAAGTATATGCAAAGTCCAAAAGGTTACTCCAAAAGACAACTAATGTAACACTTAACCCCAAAATTTCGGCGCATAACCAAACAGTTGAACTCAAAAGCCTAAAAATTTAGTCCCAATGTCGTAATTGTTCGACACGAAAGTCGTAAATGTTATATGCAAAGTCCAAAAGTTTGTCAAAAAGACAACCTAAACTCAAAATAGTTAGACACGAAAGGTCAAAAAAGTATATGCAAAGTCCAAAAGGTTACTTCAAAAGACAACTAATGTAACACCATTGCACAAAAATTTCGTTGCGTAACCAAAAAGTTGAACTCAAAACCCTACAAAATTTAAACCCAAAATCAAAATAGTTAGACACGAAAGACCAAATAGTTATATTCAAAGTCCAAAAGTTTGTCAAAAAGACAACCTTAACTCAAAATAGTTAGACACAAAGCCCAACAATTTATATGCAAAGTCCAAAAAGTTACTCCAAAAGACAACTAATGTAGCACTTAACCCCAAAATTTCGTCGCATAACCAAACAGTTGAACTCAAAAGCCTAAAAATTTAGTCCCAAAGTCGTAATTGTTCGACACGAAAGTCGTAAATGTTATATGCAAAGTCCAAAAGTTTGTCAAAAAGACAACCTAAACTCAAAATAGTTAGACACGAAAGGTCAAAAAAGTATATGCAAAGTCCAAAATGTTACGTCAAAAGACAACTAATATAACAACAAGCCCTAAAATTTCGTCGCGTAACCAAAAAGTTGAACTCAAACCCTACAAAATTTAAACCCAAAGGCAAAATAGTTAGACACGAAAGACCAAATAGTTATATTCAAAGTCCAAAAGTTTGTCAAAAAGACAACCCAAACTCAAAAGTTTGTCAAAAAGACAACCCAAACTCAAAATAGTTAGACATGAAAGGTCAAAAAGGTATACTCAAAGTCCAAAATGTTACTTCAAAAGACAACTAATATAACAACAAGCCCCAAAACTTCGTCTCATAACCAAAAAGTTGAACTCAAAACCCTAAAAAGTGTCCACTTATCAACCAAAGTCTTTAATACAGCTGAGAAAACCCTAATAAATAATTACAATTTACTAAAAATGTTGCCCTTGATGATAGTTGCGACTGTGTCTAAATCATTATTGAAAATATTCATAGAACTCTAGTAAAAACCAAACACACTAAAACACCACATTGAAAGAATGAACTTAAAGTTCACGCCCCTGTCACAACTCTGCTAAGAAAAGTACTGCAAAGCATGAAAGTTATGTCCCCTGCTATAACTCTACTAAACGAAAGTATTACCAAACACGTAGGTTACACTCCTACCATAACCCACTAAGAAAAAACAAGATTTTGCTTAAAATACCACATTTATGATTGTTACGCCCCTTGTCCCTTTATGAGGGGTACGCCCATGAAACTGTTAGAAATAGTAAATTTAACCTAGTGGCATACCCCAGATGTTATATTAGACACCCCCATAGCAAAAATTTACTTAAAACTCACTTTTATGGTGGTTACCCCCTGACCCATTTTTGGCGGTTACGCCCATGAAACTGTTAAAAATAGTAAATTTAACCTCTAGGCTTACCCCAAACTTTATATTAAGCATCCCCATATCAAGAATTTACATAAAAACAACTTTTGAAATTACTACCCCTGTACCCATTTTTGGCGGTCACGCACATGAAACTGTTAAAAATAGTCAATTTAACATCTAGACATACCACAAACTTTATATTAAGCATCCCCGTATCAAGAATTTACTAAAAAACCACTTTTATGAGTGTTGCCCCCTTACCCATTTTTGGCGGTTACGTCCATGAAACTGTTAAAAATAGTAAATTTAACATATAGACATACCCCAAACTTTATATTAAGCATCCCCATATCAAGAATTTACATAAAAAATCACTTTTGAAATTACTACCCCGGTACCCATTTTTGGCGGTTACGCCCATGAAACTGTTAAAAATAGTAAATTTAACATATAGACATACCCCAAACTTTATATTAAGCATCTCCGTATCAAGAATTTACATAAAAACATTTTTTGAAATTACTACCCCAGTACCCATTTTTGACGGTTACGCCCATGAAACTGTTAAAAATAGTAAATTTAACATCTAGACATACCCCAAACTTTATATTAAGCATCCCCGTATCAAGAAGTTACATAAAAACAACTTTTGAAATTACTACCCCAGTACCCATTTTTGGCGGTTACGCCCATGAAACTGTTAAAAATAGGCAATTTAACATCTAGACATACCCCAAACTTTATATTAAGCATCCCCGTATCAAGAATTTACATAAAAACAACTTTTGAAATTACTACCCCTGTACCCATTTTTGGCGGTTACGCCCATGAAACTTAAAAATAGTCAATTTAACATCTAGACATACCACAAACTTTATATTAAGCATCCCCGTATCAAGAATTTACATAAAAACAACTTTTAAAATTACTACCCTTGTACCCATTTTTGGCGGTTACGCCCATGAATTCGATAAAAAATTGAAATTTAACCTATTGGTATACCTCAAACATAATATTTGACACGCCCATGTATCAAATTTACCTGAAAAATCAACCAAAAATTAGTAGTATAGTATGTCAATTAGGACCGTGGAATGTCCTTCCAGAAGCACCTAAATTCTTATATAAATAGTCTACCCTCACATGGAAGCACATTTTTTGGTGCCGTTTTTCCTTATATGAGAGTCTACCGTTTTTTCTTATATGAGAGTCTACCCTTGCATGTAAATGACATACTATACTACTAATTTTTGGTTGATTTTTCAGGTAAATTTGATACATGGGCGTGTCAAATATTATGTTTGAGGTATACCAATAGGTTAAATTTCAATTTTTTATCGAATTCATGGGCGTAACCGCCAAAAATGGGTACAAGGGTAGTAATTTTAAAAGTTGTTTTTATGTAAATTCTTGATACGGGGATGCTTAATATAAAGTTTGTGGTATGTCTAGATGTTAAATTGACTATTTTTAAGTTTCATGGGCGTAACCGCCAAAAATGGGTACAGGGGTAGTAATTTCAAAAGTTGTTTTTATGTAAATTCTTGATACGGGGATGCTTAATATAAAGTTTGGGGTATGTCTAGATGTTAAATTGCCTATTTTTAACAGTTTCATGGGCGTAACCGCCAAAAATGGGTACTGGGGTAGTAATTTCAAAAGTTGTTTTTATGTAACTTCTTGATACGGGGATGCTTAATATAAAGTTTGGGGTATGTCTAGATGTTAAATTTACTATTTTTAACAGTTTCATGGGCGTAACCGCCAAAAATTGGTACTGGGGTAGTAATTTCAAAAATGTTTTTATGTAAATTCTTGATACGGAGATGCTTAATATAAAGTTTGGGGTATGTCTATATGTTAAATTTACTATTTTTAACAGTTTCATGGGCGTAACCGCCAAAAATGGGTACCGGGGTAGTAATTTCAAAAGTGATTTTTTATGTAAATTCTTGATATGGGGATGCTTAATATAAAGTTTGGGGTATGTCTATATGTTAAATTTACTATTTTTAACAGTTTCATGGGCGTAACTGCCAAAAATGGGTAAGGGGGCAACACTCATAAAAGTGGTTTTTTAGTAAATTCTTGATACGGGGATGCTTAATATAAAGTTTGTGGTATGTCTAGATGTTAAATTGACTATTTTTAACAGTTTCATGGGCGTGACCGCCAAAAATGGGTACAGGGGTAGTAATTTCAAAAGTTGTTTTTATGTAAATTCTTGATACAGGGATGCATAATATAAAGTTTGCGGTATGTCTAGCTGTTAAATTTACTATTTTTAACAGTTTCATGGGCGTAACCGCCAAAAATGGGTCAGGGGGTAACCACCATAAAAGTGAGTTTTAAGTAAATTTTTGCTATGGGGGTGTCTAATATAACATCTGGGGTATGCCACTAGGTTAAATTTACTATTTCTAACAGTTTCATGGGCGTACCCCTCATAAAGGGACAAGGGGCGTAACAATCATAAATGTGGTATTTTAAGCAAAATCTTGTTTTTTCTTAGTGGGTTATGGTAGGAGTGTAACCTACGTGTTTGGTAATACTTTCGTTTAGTAGTGTTATAGCAGGGGACATAACTTTCATGCTTTGCAGTACTTTTCTTAGCAGAGTTGTGACAGGGGCGTGAACTTTAAGTTCATTCTTTCAATGTGGTGTTTTAGTGTGTTTGGTTTTTACTAGAGTTCTATGAATATTTTCAATAATGATTTAGACACAGTCGCAACTATCATCAAGGGCAACATTTTTAGTAAATTGTAATTATTTATTAGGGTTTTCTCAGCTGTATTAAAGACTTTGGTTGATAAGTGGACACTTTTTAGGGTTTTGAGTTCAACTTTTTGGTTATGAGACGAAGTTTTGGGCTTGTTGTTATATTAGTTGTCTTTTGAAGTAACATTTTGGACTTTGAGTATACCTTTTTGACCTTTCATGTCTAACTATTTTGAGTTTGGGTTGTCTTTTTGACAAACTTTTGAGTTTGGGTTGTCTTTTTTGACAAACTTTTGGACTTTGAATATAACTATTTGGTCTTTCGTGTCTAACTATTTTGCCTTTGGGTTTAAATTTTGTAGGGTTTTGAGTTCAACTTTTTGGTTACGCGACGAAATTTTAGGGCTTGTTGTTATATTAGTTGTCTTTTGACGTAACATTTTGGACTTTGCATATACTTTTTTGACCTTTCGTGTCTAACTATTTTGAGTTTAGGTTGTCTTTTTGACAAACTTTTGGACTTTGCATATAACATTTACGACTTTCGTGTCGAACAATTACGACTTTGGGACTAAATTTTTAGGCTTTTGAGTTCAACTGTTTGGTTATGCGACGAAATTTTGGGGTTAAGTGCTACATTAGTTGTCTTTTGGAGTAACTTTTTGGACTTTGCATATAAATTGTTGGGCTTTGTGTCTAACTATTTTGAGTTAAGGTTGTCTTTTTGACAAACTTTTGGACTTTGAATATAACTATTTGGTCTTTCGTGTCTAACTATTTTGATTTTGGGTTTAAATTTTGTAGGGTTTTGAGTTCAACTTTTTGGTTACGCAACGAAATTTTTGTGCAATGGTGTTACATTAGTTGTCTTTTGAAGTAACCTTTTGGACTTTGCATATACTTTTTTGACCTTTCGTGTCTAACTATTTTGAGTTTAGTTTGTCTTTTTGACAAACTTTTGGACTTTGCATATAACATTTACGACTTTCGTGTCGAACAATTACGACTTTGGGACTAAATTTTTAGGCTTTTGAGTTCAACTGTTTGGTTATGCGCCGAAATTTTGGGGTTAAGTGTTACATTAGTTGTCTTTTGGAGTAACCTTTTGGACTTTGCATATACTTTTTTTGACCTTTCGTGTCTAACTATTTTGAGTTTAGGTTGTCTTTTTGACAATTTTTGGACTTTGCATATAACATTTACGACTTTCGTGTCGAACAATTACGACTTTGGGACTAAATTTTTAGGCTTTTGAGTTCAACTGTTTGGTTATGCGACGAAATTTTGGGTTAAGTGTTACATTAGTTGTCTTTTGGAGTAACTTTTTGGACTTTGCCTATAAATTGTTGGGCTTTGTGTCTAACTATTTTGAGTTTAGTTTGTCTTTTTGACAAACTTTTGGACTTTGCATATAACATTTACGACTTTCGTGTCGAACAATTACGACTTTGGGACTAAATTTTTAGGCTTTTGAGTTCAACTGTTTGGTTATGCGACGAAATTTTGGGGTTAAGTGTTACATTAGTTGTCTTTTGGAGTAACTTTTTGGACTTTGCCTATAAATTGTTGGGCTTTGTGTCTAACTATTTTGAGTTTAGTTTGTCTTTTTGACAAACTTTTGGACTTTGCATATAACATTTACGACTTTCGTGTCTAACAATTACAACTTTGGGCCTAAATTTGTAGAGTTTGTGTTCAACTTTGTGAGTATGAACCAAAATTTTAGGGTTTGGAACTAAGTTTCTTACCTGAAATGATCATCTTTACTGTTGTCTGTCATTCGTTGAAGTGATAAAGATATGGAACTCCAAAGTCTAAGAGCTGAAGTAATCACCTTTAATGATGTATGTCGTTCGTTGAAGTGGGAAACATTGGTATTAAAGCCTTCAGCGGTCAAAATTAGGTCATAGAACTCTTCTGGAATTGCCTCAGGGGTCAAAACGAGTTCAAGTAACCCACCACCCAACATTTTTCCCCCACTGCTGACCCGACAGCCACTACCTACGCTTGGGCTAACGCACTTCTCTGATTGGTTAATCCACCTGTCAGCCATTTCTTCGCCCCGCCTCCTATGTTAATACTCTTTTCTGATTGGTTAATCCCGATATCAAGCGATGTTGACGTACTCACTCGCTGATTGGTTAAAATCTGCTACCGGGCTATATTTAAACTAGTCTCATGCGAGACTTTGTGTTATAAGTTTGGTTGATTCAAGGAAAGTTACTGTTCACTCTAGCGGAGACTATATTTTGCACAGTAAGTTGGCTTGTTTTCTCTTAAAGTATGTTAACGCTTATCGATAATAGGTTATATTCATTGTAGATGATTGAGACTATATTGTATACTGTAAGTTTGAATGTTTTCTCTTAAAGTATGGTAAGGGTTAACGATAACAGGTTATTCAACTGTATTGATGTAAAGTTGTTAAGATAAGTATTGTTGAATTCCTTCGTTTTTTCATGTTTTCTTATTGGTTGTATAAAAGTATGATATACCAGACATTCTACCTACAGCTATCATGTCACACTAGACGCCCGGGATTACAGCCCTCATATCACACTAGACGACCTCCATACACCCCTCATACCACACTAGACGACCTCCATACACCCATCACGACACACTAGACGACACCACCATACACCCATCATGACACACTAGACGACCTCCATACACCCGTCACGATACACTAAACGACCTCCATACACCCATCATGACACACTAGACGCCGTCCATACACCCATCACGACATACTAGCCGACCTCCATACAACCATCATACCCCACTAGACGACCTCCATACACCCATCACGACATACTAGCCGACCTCCATGCACCCATCATGGCACACTAGACGACCCCTATACAACCATCATGACACACTAGACGACCCCTATACAACCATCATGACACACTAAACGCCATCTATACACCCAATATGACACACTAGACGACCTCCGTACACCCATCACGACATACTAGCCGACCTCCATTGACCCATCACGGCACACTAGACTACCTCCATACACCCCTCATACAACACTAGGCGACCCCTATACAGCCATCATGACACACTAAACGCCCTCTATACACCCAATATGACACACTAGACGACCTCTATACACCCATCGCTGCGATGAACATACTAGCAAGACAGATTGTATAAGCTGTAAGGGTGTTAAAGCGTACACAAAACGAACGCCAGGTCTTTTTAACTAGAGTACGAAGGTATAGCTCTTGTTAGCTTATGTAGTAAGACGTACCATTGTAGTGGGGATTACGATAAAATCAGTTGTAAAGGGCTAAGCAAGCAACACAACAAATTAGATAAAGATATGTTTTTAGAGGTTCTCGCCACGCAAAAGGCCAAGGGTGGGAAAAATGTAGGTTTCAAAGTCTTAAATAATTCTATATTTTCCTACAGTCAAACAAGAAATGCTCTTTCCTATTTCTATATAAAAAGAAAGGTAGCTGATGATAACGTCTCGACTACGCCTCTAGATATTTAACTCTTTACACTACCAGCTTAGACTACCCAGCAATCTCTAACAGTTTCACCCCTTATGATTCATTTATGACACAACGCTAAGCAGACATCCAACTACCTATCTATAAATAAATGTTATCCATGTACTATATATTGACTCAATGTACTGAATGTTTTTGTAATGTTATATAATATCAATGTATGTTATACACCTATTGAGATAATAAAAGAATAAAATATATCTTTGTCTTCTGTTTTATATTGATTGTTTGTCAATGATGTTGTATAATCTACTAACCTGTCACTGTCGATCAAGAGCTCCAAAGCCAGGACACACCAGACATAAACAGGTCACTTCCGGGTCACCTGGACTAGAGGTCAACATCCCGACACGAAATGGCATGGTTAACTCCCCCTGTCTCTCATGTACATTAGGCGCGCCGCGCGCCTACTATATATCTTTGTTAATTTACGGGTCAAATGCGACTTAGTTGGACCCTTGTATACTACTCAAACAACTTTTATTTCATCACTTTTCTTCGGCTCCAATCTCCACATTATAAACGCAGGGGGGCGGAGGTTTGGATTGGTTGGTCTGGAGGCAAGACGCCGGTCGCGAAGCTGAGAGATTGGGAGTTCAAACCCCGGCTGCACCAGTTGGGATTTTTATTTGTGATTTCTCTCTGCGGCAAACACTCCTGGTCTCAGCAGCGAGAACCAGCTTGAAAAGTCAATCACTCATGGACAGAAAAAGATTATAGTACCTCGGATCACGGAGTTATCTGCCTCTACGGCGTGGGACTCCTTTGCACACGACTACCAGAGAAAAATGGATCAACACCCAAAATTCAGTTCCTAGACTCTAGGGACTTCGACAGAAGTGATAGCTGGCGAACGCATCAAGAAAAGAAAAAATTAAATTCAAACAAATTTGAAATATACAATTTCTTATTTATTGCTAAAGACACGGAAACGACGGAATTTAGATACCTTCAGTCTGGGGTAAACATATGAGACTTGCTTGTTTGTTTGTTGTTAGGATCATCATTACTGCATACTGGGCGAATCCATAGGTGCTTCGACCCCCCCCCCCCCCCCCATAGAGAATCTCGGGAAAATCCGAGGAGAATCCTGGCCTACGTGCACGAACTCCGTAGCACGACCTGTGATACACAGTGTGAGTAGGTTTTTTGCTGACAATTTTGCCCTGGCAGCGACCATATTTATGGCCTTCTCTTTTTGATTGTAACTGCCAAGGGATCTTGATCGTGCACAAGTGCGCATGGTACCGCTTGTTTATTGCCGTTATCCGAGAGGGCAAGAGATCAGATCTCACTAGCCATCTATCTTTCTTTCGCCTGAAGTATTGTCTACATCTGCATTGTTGTTTCCTGTATAAATTTTACCATCTTCTGTAATTCTTGCAGTGGACCATATAGTTTTGTCTGTAGTGTTGTATCTATGGGTCACTACCTATGAGATCAGGGGAGGGTAACGGGGGGACTGGTTGGTCTCGAGGCAAGACGCCGGCCTTGAGACAGAGAAGTTGTAGGTTCAAATCCTGGCTGCACCAGTTGGGATATTTATTTATAATTTATCTCTGCGGCAACCACCCCTGGTCTCAGCAGCGAGGCCCGGCTTGAAAGGTCAATTACTCATCGACAGAAAAAATATGAGTACCTCCGAAGACGGAGTTATCTGCCTGTGCGGCGAGGGATCCATGTGCACACGGCTGCCAAGGAAAAATGGATTAACACGCAAAATTCTATACCTAGTCTCTAGGCACTTCGTCAGAGTAAAAGCTGGCGAAAGAAAAAAAAAAAAGATCAGGGGAGAGTAACGAACAAAAAAGTGCTGAAGATGGATATACTGCACTGCACTGTGGAAATCACAGTGCGGTATAATCCTCTGATTATCAACACAAAAAGAATTGCCCCGACTTCACAATGAAAATTCACTTGTTTGATCACTTGCTTGATTCATCTCTCGACACCAGTTGTAAATATATATATACATACACACACAATTCTGAAGGTAATAACTGCGAGAATATCAAATGAGTACCTTTCATTTCATTGAGTGCCATCTCCGATTCGAAGGTTGGCACCATTCTACTCTGTCTCTTGCTTTGATGGTGCAGATTGTCATAGGTTGACTTGTCCATCTTTTGATGTTACTCGTCCATGTTAGTCTTGGCCTGCCTCTGCCTCTTTTACTTTGTATTTTCCCTTCCAATATTACTTTTAGTAGGCTGTTGTGTCTTTTAACATGCCACAAAAATTTCATTTGTCTTGTTCTAATTGTGTACCTAAATGAGTACATAAAAAGTTTTTTTTATATTAAATTTATTTTAGCGCGTTGTTAAAGCATTTCGTTTTACAGCAGTATAATCCGTTGTGGAATTATCTTATTTTAATGTGCTTGTCATGCACATTAATTGACAGCTTGCTGGACAAATCACCCATTTTCAAACTTCTTTTACTGCCTAAACCACTGTTAAATTATTATTCATAAATCCGTTAAAATGACCACCCTAGTTGTGAGATCAAAGGAGCAGAGACATTTTGAACACAGGTGAAGTTCACATCGATGAATATTTTTGATACGGCTACATTTGAAACAAAAAAAATATAAACGACAGCTAAAGATTTAACGAAATAAACATAAATAACATTTTGTTTAACTTGAGAAAGAAATTTACTAATTTCACTACACAAGAAAGAAATAACACACATTGCTGGAACATTGATACCCATCATTATTGGTCAGATTGAATGATTGACGATGAAATCATTAGTTATAAATTGTTTTATTAAATCACGTATAAAAATAACCAGAGCGAAACATGTCGTATATCGAAATGGTCCACAATCACATAGACTATCATAGACTTACACCAGACAACATGCAATTGTCACAAGCCAATGCATGCAATCTCTACTACAAGAATATTATGACAAAGGTTATAAATATAGATACCAAGTACAATGAAGCTACTAAGATTATATGAGTACAGAGCATAATAAATATATATATATAAATTAACGTTCATGCAATCCATTAATTCACTAGGTGCTGTCTCCACATCGAAGGTTGGCTACCAAGTAGTGTCCTTTTACATCTGTCTCTCTTGTCTCGATTGTGTATGTTGTCATAGATTTACCTGTCCGTCTTTTGACATTATCAGTCAGCTTCAGTCTTGGTGTGCACAGTCTCGTCTACCTTATACCTTTTCTTCCAAGATGAATTTTATTGTATTGTGTCTCTTCATTTATTCCAAACATTTTAGTTTTCTTTTCAAATTGTGTTAAGTAGTTCTTTTTTTAAATATTTTTTATTTCCAGCTGATTTAGAACTTCCCTGTTTGTTCACTGTTTGTTCCCTGTTTGTTCCCTGTTTGTCCTCCTTTTCATCCTCCCCGTTCTCTCTATTTTTCTATAGATCCATAATTTAAAGGCTTCAATTGTGTGCTCTATTTTCTTATTTAATGTCAATGTTTCTGCATCTACTGGAATGTTAAGTAGATATAACAATTTACACTTCATAGTTTTAGTTTTGTTATTTCCTTTGAAGGGATTCATGAAACACTACTCGTGTGTTTAGTTTTGTTATTTCATTTGAAGGGATTCATGAAATACTACTCGTGTGTTTAGTTTTGTTATTTCCTTTGAAGGGATTCATGAAATACTACTCTTGTGTTTAGTTTTGTTATTTCATTTGAAGGGATTCATGAAATACTACTCGTGTGTTTAGTTTTGTTATTTCATTTGAAGGGATTCATGAAATACTACTCTTGTGTTTAGTTTTGTCATTTCATTTGAAGGGATTCATGAAATACTACTCTTGTGTTTAGTTTTGTTATTTCATTTGAAGGGATTCATGAAATACTACTCGTGTTTTACAAAAGAAAGAAGTAACTTTCTACATAAGAAAATGTAATTTCTTGTGTTATATAAAGGCACATTCTCTTTTATGGATGCGAATCATTGACAATAGACACAAACATTTAGAAAATAACTAGCAATAACAAAAGTGGTTTCTGAGATATGTTCTTACTAATTCTAGACTGCACGATTTCTGACGAGTGTTGTTGGTATCCTGTATAGCCATCACTTTCGTGGACGGCATCTCAGAGTCTCACACCGTTGTATTTAAAAAAAAAATTTTTTATAACGTTGATTGATACATGTGTGCGTTATGTTTTTATTGTTTCTGTCTTGTTACGTGACCACACCAATTAATTTGTTGTTTACAAAAGACAACCTATATATATATATACATATATATCGTATTTGACTGGCATTATTGCAGGAATGCTGCATTATCACGGGTCAACATATGCCAATGCAGTCAACTTTGCTAAAAACATACAAATTAGCTTTCTCACAACGTTTGTCGACAATATAGCAAAGTAAATAAACATTCATTTAGAAATTTAAAAAATACAAAACTCTGTAGGGTCTAATTTTTGTGTTTTCTATCGGGGAGGAAATAAAGATTTAGATCCAAGTACATTGCAGTGACTGCACTGGACATGCGGTCTTTATTCTCCGGTCCTATAAGGCCTTCCCCCCCCTTCCCCCCACCTTCTTTGCCTCGGCAGACCTAAAAAACGGGAAAATTACAGAAGAAATCTATCTATCTATAGACCTTTCGAGCCGTAGCCGGCCCATTGGGCGTAGACCAAGATACTCCTTCTCTTATCTAAATTTTTGTTCTAGCAGTTTTAAATTCTTTTAAAGATCTTTTATCAAATCTCGCCATTTGGCTCTGTTCTGTGCAAGCAGCTCTATCTCATTGAGGGAGCCGATTCCTATTGCTCTTGCCTCTCTGATCAATGTTTTCTCTCAATGATTTACGTAAATTATAATAATTATTAACAGGCATATGAAAGAAATAATAATAATATTAACGACAATAAGAAATGGATATTTATATTAGTAATTAATACAGTAATGTAAATAAGTATTTACAAAAAATAAATAATGGCGAATATGAACATCCTCAAAGACAATCACGTAAATTATAGCCAGCATTAAGTAAATGATAACGAAACATATAAATGATACTATAAATAATTGTGTTGCCAACAAAACTGCAGATGCACATGAAAGTTCACGTAAGCAATAACAACACATATAAAGTGGGCTAATAAATATATATTTTTTCTTTCGTCCCATGACTCTTGGGATTCCTTGGGGCACCACTGACAGACTCCATCAACAATATCCATTTCACTCTGTCTTCAATCATTTTTTTTGCACTCTGCAAAGTCGAGGCGTGTCCATTCTTTGATGTT
Source organism: Megaustenia siamemsis (assembly GCA_032433765.1). Lineage (NCBI taxonomy): Eukaryota > Metazoa > Mollusca > Gastropoda > Stylommatophora > Ariophantidae > Megaustenia > Megaustenia siamemsis. The sequence goes on from JAVIAB010000117.1 coordinate 60,567,605, forward strand.
ATCTTTCCATCTCTTTCTATGCATACTTCTCCTTCTCATCCCTTTCATTGCACCTTGAAGAATCTTCATTGCTGGGCCAGACGATCGCGAAGTGTGGTCAAACCATTTCATTTTGCACTTCTTTACAATAATACATAAGCTAATGCACATACAATTGAGTTATTAGAAACGTACGTAGTTAACAAAAAAAAACATATTTACGATGGTAGAGCAATGCTGCTTCCTGGAATAATCTTAACTTTTCTCAGAAAAGAACAAGCACCATATTGCTAAAGGCTGGATAATATTACACATTCGAAAGCAAGATAAATAATTTAGAAAAAAAAAAAACATAAACACTGGTTCTCAAATGATTAAAATGAACTAAACTGATCTGAGAAACTGGGCACAGAGCAACATATTGGGACGATTTGTTTGTTTATTTTGAGAGAAAAATTTACAACAATTTAAAGAAAATGGAAATTTGAAGAATGAGGAAAGAAACACGTTTGCTAATTATTTTTGTCTGGGATTCGTTGCTTTCATATTATTTTGTTTAGTTTGTTTGATATTGTTTCTCATTTCTCTGGACGTTTGTCCTTTTTGGTTTCAACTTTGGTTTTAACCTCTCTCAAAATAGCAAACGTGTTTTAATGTTTCCTCTATGTATTGTCCAGACTTTTAAACAAAATGGATTCGTGTCTTCTACGGTTACTTCCTCTTGAATCTTCTTTCACCATGCGTCTGTTACACACGCAAGACTATGGAATGTGATATTATCACACAGTTTACAATGAGTTAATAAATCCTGACTAACTCATTTTATTTAAAGGAACTCCTTTATTTCCTTGTCTTTTCACTTCAGACAAACGTCTATTATGTATTGACACTTTGAGTTCTTCGTTTCGCCATTTTACTTTTCTTCTTGTCTGTGGTTGATGGCATAGACTCACGTCTCCTCCTAACAGCGGGGCTGAGCTCATACCTAACTTTGGACTGCCGAAGAATTTCTTTAAATATTCCTACAATGTTGATATTATCCTTTGCAGACGCTTCGACGTAGCCGTTGCCCCAGTCCACACAAACTAGGCTCTCGGCCGTCTCTGATGAGATAACTCGCTTGGAGTTTCCGACATCGGTTTTGTTGGCGACGATCACTATGGGGACATCATTGTCTTGTCTCTCGTCTAAAATTTGCTGCCGTAGGCACGTCACTGCCTGAAATAAAAAAAAAAACAAAAAAACTTTTGGCTAGAAAAATGGAGGAAATTAAAAAAAATTGTAAGTACGATTTTGTTTTGTTACACTTGTTATATTGAATTAAAAACAAAATAATTTCCAATATTAGGAAGAAACAGTCATAATTTTTTGGCCATATAATGAGAAGAGAGCAACTGGAATATATTGTGACAACTGGAAAACTTGAGGGACGAAGAGATAGAAGGAAGCAAAGAGAAAAAAATACCAGACAACTTAAGAGAATGGCTTAGCAGAAGGTCAACAACAGAAATGATAAATAACTGTCGAGATGGAAAGTTGTGGAGAGATGAGTTCTGGAATCCTCTTCCAAAACAAATGCCTATATGGAACTAGAATCCAGGACATATACCATATCCTTCACATGTGCCTAGCCAGCAAGGATGCTGATCCAAACCTGGCTCACAGTGGTGCAAGACGAGGGCAGTTAATAAACACACTAGAAGACCGTTTACAGTCACTAAGGTTTAACTTTTACAGCAAAATTGTCTGAATTATAGTAAAGCAAAAGATTCCCTATATACCTTCCTAGACCTATAGGAAATATGGTACTAGTAGCCGTACTTTACTTTATATAAAAAATACACATTCTTGGATGGTGGAGTCAGTCTCACGCCAGGCAGCCATTACTTCCCAGAAAAATCTCTGGTACCTACTTTTGTAGTCTGTGTGAACCACGGAGCATTCTTCTTCTTCTACCTTTCAGCTCCCTGTGGAGTATAGGTCTTCAACAAACACTTTTCAAGTCGTTCTTTTTCTTGCCATTCTTTTAAGATAATTCCATGTCTTCCACATCATCGTCATCTCTTCTTCGATCTGTCTTCCCCAAGAATTCCTTGGTCTTCCTCTTTGTATTTTCCCCTGGGAATGTATCATAATGGCTGACCGTATATCACTACAGCGGCCGTACGCTAATGATTAAGGGTGAAATGAAGGAGGTTCGTTCATGACTTTGCAGCACCGGGTGACTCCCGGAGTTTCATGTTAGTCAGTATCTTCATGATTGTCAATTTTGTTGTTTGTTCTCCATGTTTCAAAGCCATTTAATAGGACTGACTTAACATAGGAGTACCACGGAGCATTGCCGGCCCTAAAAAAAAATAAACGTCCACTTGTGAGATTTGTACCTGTATCTATCTGATCAGGAAGCGAGTACATTAACCACCTAGTCACCGAAGCTAGTGACGTAAAGCAAAGTAATGTAAACTCTAAATTAATTAGCGGTCTCGACGAGACAAAGAGTTAAACCCAAGAAATAAATTGTGACAAAGATTGTAAAAAATAATCACACATTTAGAAAATATGTTATGACTGTAAGAAGGAATAAACACATTGTAACAAGCTGTAAAATTCATGAAATGAAGACAGAGGATAGATAGTATGGTCACTATAAACGCCAAACAGTGCCTAGGCTGAGAGCTTTCAGCGACTCATAACTGACTGCACACACTAGGTTCTGTAAATCATATTTAATCAAGATCCTACTCCACCCTCTGCCGGCTAAAATAAAAGAGTAGGGAACAGGCAAATAGATACATAGCTGCGGTAAAGCTGGTAGCAAGGCGCCATTAGGGGGTAGCGTACACTTCTACAAGGTATGGTGACTTTAGCCAGTAGTGGGGTGTAATGTACACTTCTACAAGGTATGGTGACTTTAGCCAGTAGTGGGGTGTAGTGTACACTTCTACAAGGTATAGTGACTTTAGCCAGTAGTGGGGTGTAGTGTACACTTCTACAAGGTATGGTGACTTTAGTCAGTAGTGGGTGTAATGTACACTTCTACAAGGTATGTTGACTTTAGCCATTAGTGGGGTGTAGTGTACACTTCTACAAGGTATGGTGACTTTAGCCATTAGTGGGTGTAATGTACACTTCTACAAGGTATGGTGACTTTAGTCAGTAGTGGGGTGTAATGTACACTTCTACAAGGTATGTTGACTTTAGCCATTAGTGGGGTGTAGTGTACACTTCTACAAGGTATGGTGACTTTAGCCATTAGTGGGGTGTAATGTACACTTCTACAAGGTATGGTGACTTTAGCCATTAGTGGGGTGTAATGTACACTTCTACAAGGTATGGTGACTTTAGCCATTAGTGGGGTGTAATGTACACTTCTACAAGGTATGGTGACTTTAGCCATTAGTGGGGTGTAGCGTACACTTCTACAAGGTATGGTGACTTTAGCCATTAGTGGGGTGTAATGTACACTTCTACAAGGTATGGTGACTTTAGCCATTAGTGGGGTGTAGCGTACACTTCTACAAGGTATGGTGGCTTTAGCCATTAGTGGGGTGTAATGTACACTTCTACAAGGTATGGTGACTTTAGCCATTAGTGGGGTGTAATGTACACTTCTACAAGGTATGGTGACTTTAGCCATTAGTGGGGTGTAATGTACACTTCTACAAGGTATGGTGACTTTAGCCATTAGTGGGGTGTAGCGTACACTTCTACAAGGTATGGTGACTTTAGCCAGTAGCGGGGTGTAATGTACACTTCTACAAGGTATGGTGAGTTTAACCAGTAGTGGGGTGTAGTGTACACTTCTACAAAGTATGGTGACTTTAGCCAGTAGTGGGGTGTAATGTACACTTCTACAAGGTATGGTGACTTTAGCCAGTAGTGAGGTGTAACGTACACTTCTACAAGGTATGGTGACTTTAGCCAGTAGTGAGGTGTAACGTACACTTCTACAAGGTATGGTGACTTTAGCCAGTAGTGAGGTGTAACGTACACTTCTACAAGGTATGGTGACTTTAACCAGTAGTGGGGTGTAACGTATACTTCTACAAGTTATGTAGGTTACTTGTTACTTTGATAGTTGGTCAAGACACGATAAGTCATAAAAAATAGGATTAAAGGAAATATGTAACAGAACAATACTTTGTTCTGAGTACCTGAAAGGACGCTTCATCATCTACCGAATACACAAGAACAAACGCATCGCTGGTGTCTATGGCCAGTTTCCTCATCGCTGGAAATGAGTGACAGCCAGAAGTATCCAGAATATCCAAAGTTAGCTGAACACCATTTGTGTCGAACTCGCCTCTGTGTAGTTCTTCTATGGTCTCTCTGTGGATACAGCCGATTTAGAAAGGTAAGCAATTGCCAAGAGTTAACGATTTGTCGGTGTCTAATTTACTCAGTAGTTCCCAAACCTTTTATTATTTGCATACCCACTGGAAATTCAGACGGAAGATGTACAAAAGAAGTGAGATGCAGAATGCCTCAGGCAAAAGCAGCTTTCCAAAAAATGAGGAAGATACTATGCAATCCATATTTGACAATAGAAACAAGAAAAAGAGTTCTTAAATGTTATGTAGAGTCAGTCTTAACATATGGATGTAAATCACGGACAATAGGACAACAGTCAAGAAAATCAATGGAGTCTGTAGAAATGTGGCTTTACAGAAGAATGTTGAGAATATCATGGACAGCTAAGAAGAGTAATGAGGACGTTCTGAAAGAGGCCAAAGCAAAAAGAGAGCTAATTTCCAATATTAGGAAGAAATAATCATAATTTTTTGGCCATATAATGAGAAGAGAACAGCTGGAATATATTGTAACAACTGCGAAAATTAAGGGACGAATAGATATAAGGAAGCAAAGAGAAAAGATACCAGACAGCTTAAGAGAATGGCTTGGCAGAAAGTCAACAACAGAAATGATAAATAACTGTCGTGATCGAAAGTTGTGGAGAGACATGATTACCTACGTCAGCAGGCCCGGTACTTGATGATGATGAAGTAATTGCCAAAAGTTAACGATTCGTGGGTGTCTAATCTACTCAGTAGTTCCCAAACCTTTTATTATTTGCATACCCACTGGAAACTTAATCACAGCTTAGGGAACAGGCAAATAAATGCAATGCTGCGGTAAAGCTGGTAGTAGGGAACAAGGGTTGGGGTGTAACATACACTCCTGCAAAGTATGGTGACAGCTTTACAAAAAAGGCAATATAAAATATTTGACGTTTCGGCCTATATATTGCTGCAAAATGGACGCGTTTGTTCTATCCCCTGTCCAAAGTAACATCAGTATTCTTCTGTAACACGTGCACTGGAAGACATCTGTGGATGTGTCAACGCATCTGTCGATAGTTCATGTTTCACAGTTATATGTTTATGGGGGGGGGAGGAAGAGGGGAAACAGCATATTTGCATATATCGGACCCCTTGTGTTAACAAAACGTTCGGAACTAATAGTTGCAACTGTCTACAATAACTGTACATAAACATCATAATAAATGGAATGTAAATGACTGTTATTTGAAATGTTTATGTTCTAACTATTAAAAAAAGCCCAATAAATAGAATTGAAATAGTTGCTGTTATTATAAATGTATATGCTGTATTTTAAACATGTCAAAAAATAATCAAAAACGGAATGGTGTGAGGGAAGAGAAGAAGAAAATAAATGTATTTGGAGTCGTGGTGTCGGAATTGTCTTGTTCAAAAGGAGTCGTGATTTTTTTTTTTTTTTTTTTTTTTTTTTTTTTTTTTGCGTTCGCCAGCTTTCAACTCTGACGAAGTCTCTAGAGACTAGGAACTGAATGTTGCGTGTTAATTCATTTTTCCCTGGCAGCCGTGTGCACAGGGGTCCCTCGCCGCACAGGCAGACAGTCATCGTGAAATAAAAAAAATGCGAATTGAAGTTTGAGTTCCAAAAAAAAACAAAAAAAAACATAGCACTCTTCTTCTTCTTCTTTCCTTTTCATTTGCCTTTCAGCGTCGAGGGGAGAAATAATTTGCGGTCTTTTGCTCTTCTGTGTATAAAAACATAGCACTGAAAGTCGTAAAGTTTGAGTCCTAAATAATAAAGGACATAAATACTAATGATTTCAGAGACGAACTGGTCATATAAATACTAATGATTTCAGAGACAAACTTGTCATATAAATACTAATGATTTCAGAGACGAACTGGTCATATAAATACTAATGATTTAAGAGACGAACTGGTCATATAAATACTAATGATTTCAGAGACGAACTGGTCATATAAATACTAATGATTTCAGAGACGAACTGGTCATATAAATACTAATGATTTCAGAGACGAACTGGTCATATAAATACTAATAATTTCAGAGACGAACTGGTCATATAAATACTAATGATTTTAGAGACGAACTGGTCATATAAATACTAATGATTTTAGAGACGAACTGGTCATATAAATACTAATGATTTCAGAGACGAACTGGTCATATAAATACTAATAATTTCAGAGACGAACTGGTCATAATTACGTTTCCAACTTTCACGCACTTTTTTTTCATACGCCTCGAGCATTTTTTTTAAAATTCCTGGAATCTGAGAACAAGAGACTCGTCAATTGCTGTGACGTCATCAAAAGACGCCCATTCTACGCATCCAGTTGCTACGCTCCCTCTCCTCGTTGAGTGCCTCCATTGCTGGAGTATCTGTGACCAGCGCTCCGCTCTTTCTTTTCCCCGAACAACAAACATAACCAGGGCAATATTAATTTAAAATACAACCTCAATGGCAGAACTCCAAGTTAAGTCGAATTCGGACAGTTAAATGAAGTCGAATTAACATTGTTAGCATTACGAAATGACAGCACGGAAGATGCTAATGCAGGACAAAAATACAAGGTGTTTATAGAGTCGGTGTGTTGTGACTTGTAACATATTTTTGAAATTACGTCACCGATTGATGAAATTTACGTCATGATATTCTGTGTCTATTTCATGTGCCAAAGGTCTGCAAAATTTATGGTCACTAACACCATATTCCCTATACGCCCCTTGGCGTGAACGGGGACTCTTTAGGGAGGAGAAATTTAGGTCATGATATTCTGTGTCCACAATCTCGTCAGCAGCATAACAAGCCGTTGTTATATTACCGGTTTCATTGTTGAAAGGAAATTGTGTTAAACATTAGAAACTGGGTGTTTATGGTTAAACATGTTTCGACAATTTGTGATGACGTTTCCAGACTCACAAGTCCTAACTCCGCCTGACTATCTGTGGGGTGCGCTGAAAGGAATAGGGAACAGGCAACTAATTGCAATGCTGCGGTAAAGCTGGCAGGAAGGAGCCAGTAGTGGGGTGTGATAAGCACTACAAGGTATGGTGACAGCTTTACAAGGAAGGAACACAACATAATACTGACGTTTGGGCCTGTGGTCTGCTTCAGAGTACAGGGACAACGACAACAAACGGTGAACTAGAATAATTTTATAACTACATGTCTGATGATAAAGTTAAGGGAGAGGTGGACAGAGAGAGGAAATGTAAAATGTTGAGATAAGGAAAGAGAGAGAGAGAGAGAGAGAGAGAGAGAGAGAGAGAGCGATATATGTGCTACATGAGGTGAGGTAGGATGAGTGTAGAGATATGTGCTACATGAGGTGAGGTAGGATGAGTGTAGAGATATGTGTTACATGAGGTGAGGTAGGATGAGTGTAGAGATATGTGTTACATGAGGTGAGGTAGGATTAGTGTAGAGATATGTGCTACATGAGGTGAGGTAGGATGAGTGTAGAGATATGTGCTACATGAGGTAAGGTAGGGTGAGTGTAGAGATATGTGCTACATGAGGTGAGGTATTATGTGTGCAGAGATATGTGCTACATGAGGTAAGGTAGGATGAGTGTAGAGATATATGCTACATGAGGTAAGGTAGGGTGAGTGTAGAGATATGTGCTACATGAGGTGAGGTAGGATGAGTGTAGAGATATGTGCTACATGAGGTGAGGTAGGATGAGTGTAGAGATATGTGCAACATGAGGTGAGATAGGATGAGTGTAGAGATATGTGCTACATGAGGTGAGATAGGATGAGTGTAGAGATATGTGCTACATGAGGTGAGGTAGGATGCGTGTAGAGATATGTGATACATGAGGTAAGGTAGAATGAGTGTAGAGATATGTGCTACATGAGGTAAGGTAGGATGAGTGTAGAGATATGTGCTACATGAGGTGAGGTAGGATGAGTGTAGAGATATGTGCTACATGAAGTAAGGTAGGATGAGTGTAGAGATATGTGCTACATGAGGTGAGGTAGGATGAGTGTAGAGATATGTGCTACAATTTGTCTTGTTTTAAGTGAGTGTAGAGATATGTGCTACATGAGGTAAGGTAGGATGAGTGTAGAGATATGTGCTACATGAGGTGAGGTACGATGAGTGTAGAGATATGTGCTACATGAGGTGAGGTAGGATGAGTGTAGAGATATGTGCTACATGAGGTGAGGTAGGATGAGTGTAGAGATATGTGCTACATGAGGTGAGGTAGGATGAGTGTAGAGATATGTGCTACATGAGGTGAGGTAGGATGAGTGTAGAGATATGTGCTACATGAGGTGAGGTAGGATGAGTGTAGAGATATGTGCTACAATTTGTCTTGTTTTAAGTGAGTGTAGAGATATGTGCTACATGAGGTAAGGTAGGATGAGTGTAGAGATATGTGCTACATGAGGTGAGGTAGGATGAGTGTAGAGATATATAAAAACGTAAGATTAGAAAATGAGAAGGAGCTCGAGACTAAAGAGCGAAACGTAAATAGTAAAAAGTGAATAATGTATCAGGAAAGGAATAGTTTATCTAAATATCTCGCAAATAGTTAATGACCCGAATGCAGAGACTGACACCCAGATCCAAGAAATATCACCGGTCATTATCCTGAAGGTTTTCGAAAAATATGAAGAGGCAAGTCATCAAATGTCTTGAGGGCCGTGGTGGACATTTTGAACACATACTGCAGACACAACTTCATCATGTGAACAGCCACTTTACCAAATACAAGCCAGTCAAGAGCAGTAGTGTCAGGATGAATAATACAAACTCGCGTTACAATTTCCATGTAATTTCACAAACAGTTTCACCGCACAGCGAATTTATAAATAGCCGGTATTAACTCACTTGTATTCACTGACAAACTGGTCGTAAAGAAACTGTGAGATGATGGCCGTCTTCCCAACACCTGCGGCTCCCATGACAACCAATCTGTATGGAGAGTCAAACAGTATATGAATAAGAATGTTAGCTCTTTACTTTCATGGAAATACTAAATGCCAACAGTGACCGTTTCACACGAATCGATAAATTGACATCTATCTACCTAATGTCCTTTGAGCCAAAGACGGCATATAGGGCTCTTACGTTCTCTACTCTTGTGTCCGACGACAAATATCAAACCGTGCACAGGACCTGCATTCTTCTGTTCTGGCCTGAGAGAGCTGCTAATTCTCGACGAGGGAGCTGATGCCTGCTGTTGTTGCCTCTTGTCTCAGTTTTAATTTTAGTGTTTCTCTAGTTCAGTCTCTTTTTCTTTTACCCCCTGGTTCCCATTTAAGGGTCTGCTTTGAGATTATTTTGCTTTGAAAATCCTGACCTTTTTTTAAATGCTTAGTAATTTTTATTTCCATATTTTATCAAAGTTTCTGAAAGTCATTTCTGCCTTCGCTATTTTTATTCTAATCTCTTTCCGTGTCTCTCGCTTGATCTATGCAGCTTCCAAGATAAACAGAATGGCCAGCTTCCTCGGCTGCGTTTCCTTCCAAGTAAAACAAATTGACACCGGATGTTGTATTTGTTTTTTTAAATAAGATAAACACACACAAGCAGAAAGAAACAGAGAGAAATAGAAAGACAGACACAGGGAGCCACGATAGCTCAGTGGTTAGTGAACTGGACTACAAAGGACAAGGGGTAGGGTTCGATCCCAACCGAAGGCTTCCGGGTTCACTCAGCCTTAAATGGGTACCGGATTTTTTCTGGGAAAGTAAAGCGGCACGGGCGTAATACCGACCACACTACCCCAAAAATCATGTGCTGAAGGTCTGTAAAATTTATGGTCACTAACACCATTTTTCCCTTTACGTCACTTGGCGTGACCGGGGCTCTTTACTTTTTTTTTACACAGACAGTCAGAGACAGACAGAGACAAAAAGAGACAGAAAGGCAGAGACAAACAGACACATGCAGACAGACCAACAGAGACATAGACTGACAAAGACACATAAAGACATAGAAAGCCAGCAAAAGGAACCAGACATAGTCAAATAGACATTCATATCATTTCACCTACCTGACATTGATATCATTTCACCTACCTGACATTGACATCATTTCACCTACCTGACATTGATATAATTTCACCTACCAGACATTGATATCATTTCACCTACCTGACATTGATATCATTTCACCTACCTGACATTGATATCATTTCACCTACCAGACATTGATATAATTTCACCTACCTGACATTGATATAATTTCACCTACCTGACATTGATATCATTTCACCTATCAGACATTGATATAATTTCACCTACCTGACATTGGTATAATTTCACCTACCTGACATTGATATAATTTCACCTACCAGACATTGATATAATTTCACCTACCAGACATTGATATCATTTCACCTACCAGACATTGATATAATTTCACCTACCTGACATTGATATCATTTCACCTACCAGACATTGATATAATTTCACCTACCTGACATTGATATCATTTCACCTACCTGACATTGATATAATTTCACCTACCTGACATTGATATAATTTCACCTACCTGACATTGATATCATTTCACCTACCTGACATTGATATAATTTCACCTACCTGACATTGATATCATTTCACCTACCAGACATTGATATCATTTCACCTACCTGACATTGATATCATTTCATCTACCTGACATTGATATAATTTCACCTACCTGACATTGATATCATTTCACCTACCAGACATTGATATCATTTCACCTACCTGACATTGATATAATTTCACCTGCCTGACATTGATATCGTTTCACCTACCTGACATTGATATCAGTTCACTTACCTGTAGTTTGATTTTGAAACTGAACTTCCTGAAACTACAGATAACTGGTTGGTCTCTGAGTTAAGAGAGGACATTGTCATCGGGATCTAGATGGGAAGAAAACAAGAACAGTGAATGATTGAAATACAATCTCTTCTGTCCTGGCTGGCCTAGGCATAAGAGAGTTGCTAATTTCTTATGTCTTTCTTCTATGTCTTTATGTGTCTATCTATGTCAGTCTTCGTACAACTGTCCAGAGTCTGGAGTATTGTTCTTTATTTTCACTGTTGGTCAACGTAATCGTTTCTACAATGTTAAACTGTCCATATCGTCACCCTCTGTTACCGCCGTTTCTGTTTTATCATCATCATCTAGTACCGTATCTGCTGGCGTAGGTGATCATGTCTCTCCACAACTTTCTATCTCGACAATTATTTATCATTTCCATTGTTGACTTTCTGACAAGCCTTCTCTTAGGCTGTCTGGTATATTTTCTCTTTTTTTTTCCCTCTATCTCTTCGCCCTTCAATTTTCCAATTTGTTACAATATATTCCAGCTGTTCTCTTATCATTACTTCGCCAAAAAAATGATGATTGTTTCTTCCTAATATTGGATATTAGCTCTATTTTTGTTTTGGCCCATTACAAAACGTTTTTATGGATGAGAAATGTTTCATCGTGCTGCTGAAGTTTATGGATGAGAAATGTTTCATCGTGCTGCTGAAGTTTATGGATGAGAAATGTTTCATCGTGCTGCTGAAGTTTATGGATGAGAAATGTTTCATCGTGCTGCTGAAGTTTATGGATGAGAAATGTTTCATCGTGCTGCTGAAGTTTATGGATGAGAAATGTTTCATCGTGCTGCTGAAGTTTATGGATGAGAAATGTTTCATCGTGTTGCTGAAGTTTATGGATGAGAAATGTTTCATCGTTCTGCTGAAGTTTATGGATGGGAAATGTTTCATAGTGCTGCTGAAGTTTATGGATGAGAAATGTTTCATCGTGCTGCTGAAGTTTATGGATGAGAAATGTTTCATCGTGCTGCTGAAGTTTATGGATGGGAAATGTTTCATCGTGTTGCTGAAGTTTATGGATGAGAAATGTTTCATCGTGCTGCTGAAGTTTATGGATTAGAAATGTTTCATCGTGTTGCTGAAGTTTATGGATGAGAAATGTTTCATCGTGCTGCTGAAGTTTATGGATGAGAATGTTTCATCGTGCTGCTGAAGTCTATGGATGAGAAATGTTTCATCGTGTTGCTGAAGTTTATGGATGAGAAATGTTTCATCGTGCTGCTGAAGTTTATGGATGAGAAATGTTTCATCGTGCTGCTGAAGTTTATGGATGAGAAATGTTTCATCGTTCTACTGAAGTTTATGGATGAGAAATGTTTCATCGTGTTGCTGAAGTTTATGGATGAGAAATGTTTCATCGTGCTGCTGAAGTTTATGGATGAGAAATGTTTCATCGTGCTGCTGAAGTTTATGGATGAGAAATGTTTCATCGTGTTGCTGAAGTTTATGGATGAGAAATGTTTCATCGTGTTGAAGTTTATGGATGAGAAATGTTTCATCGTGTTGCTGAAGTTTATGGATGAGAAATGTTTTATCGTGTTGAAGTTTATGGATGAGAAATGTTTCATCGTGTTGAAGTTTATGGATGGGAAATGTTTCATCGTGCTGCTGAAGTTTATGGATGGGAAATGTTTCATCGTTCTGCTGAAGTTTATGGATGAGAAATGTTTAATCGTGCTGCTGAAGTTTATGGATGAGAAATGTTTCATCGTGCTGCTGAAGTTTATGGATGAGAAATGTTTCATCGTGTTGAAGTTTATGGATGAGAAATGTTTCATCGTGTTGCTGAAGTTTATGGATGAGAAATGTTTTATCGTGTTAAAGTTTATGGATGAGAAATGTTTCATCGTGCTGCTGAAGTTTATGGATGAGAAATGTTTCATCGTGCTGCTGAAGTTTATGGATTAGAAATGTTTCATCGTGTTGCTGAAGTTTATGGATGAGAAATGTTTCATCGTTCTGCTGAAGTTTATGGATGAGAAATGTTTCATCGTGCTGCTGAAGTTTATGGATGAGAAATGTTTCATCGTTCTACTGAAGGTTATGGATGAGAAAGGTTTCATCGTTCTGCTGAAGTTTATGGATGAGAAATGTTTCATCGTGCTGCTGAAGTTTATGGATGAGAAATGTTTCATCGTGCTGCTGAAGTTTATGGATGGGAAATGTTTCATCGTGCTGGTGAAGTTTATGGATGGGAAATGTTTCATCGTGCTGCTGAAATTTATGGATGAGAAGTTTTCATCGTGCTGCTGAAGTTTATGGATGGGAAATGTTTCATCGTGTTGAAGTTTATGGATGAGAAATGTTTCATCGTGTTGAAGTTATGGATGAGAAATGTTTCATCGTGTTGCTGAAGTTTATGGATGAGAAATGTTTCATCGTGCTGAAGTTTATGAATGAGAAATGTATCATTGTGCTGCTGAAGTTTATGGATGAGAAATGTTTCATCGTGTTGAAGTTTATGGATGAGAAATTTTTCATCGTGCTGCTGAAGTTTATGGATGGGAAATGTTTCATCGTGCTGCTGAAGTTTATGGATGGGAAATGTTTCATCGTGCTGCTGAAGTTTATGGATGGGAAATGTTTCATCGTGCTGCTGAAGTTTATGGATAAGAAATGTTTCATCGTGCTGCTGAAGTTTATGGATGGAAATGTTTCATCGTGCTGCTGAAGTTTATGGATGAGAAATGTTTCATCGTGCTGCTGAAGTTTAGGGATGAGAAATGTTTCATCGTGTTGCTGAAGTTTATGGATGAGAAATGTTTCATCGTGCTGCTGAAGTTTATGGATGAGAAATGTTTCATCGTGGTGCTGAAGTTTATGGATGGAAATGTTTCATCGTGTTGCTGAAGTTTATGGATGGGAAATGTTTCATCGTACTGCTGAAGTTTATGGATGAGAAATGTTTCATCGTGCTGCTGAAGTTTATGGATGGGAAATGTTTCTTCGTGTTGAAGTTTATGGATGAGAAATGTTTCATCGTGTTGCTGAAGTTTATGGATGGGAAATGTTTCATCGTGCTGCTGAAGTTTATGGATGAGAAATGTTTCATCGTGCTGCTGAAGTTTATGGATGGGAAATGTTTCATCGTGTTGAAGTTTATGGATGGGAAATGTTTCATCGTGTTGAAGTTTATGGATGAGAAATGTTTCATCGTGCTGCAGATGTTTATGGATGAGAAATGTTTCATCGTGTTGAAGTTTATGGATGAGAAATGTTTCATCGTGTTGAAGTTTATGGATGAGAAATGTTTCATCGTGCTGCTGAAGTTTATGGATTAGAAATGTTTCATCGTGTTGCTGAAGTTTATGGAGGAGAAATGTTTCATCGTGCTGCTGAAGTTTATGGATGAGAAATGTTTCATCGTGCTGCTGAAGTTTATGGATTAGAAATGTTTCATCGTTCTACTGAAGTTTATGGATGAGAAATGTTTCATCGTGTTGCTGAAGTTTATGGATGAGAAATGTTTCATCGTGCTGCTGAAGTTTATGGATGAAAAATGTTTCATCGTGCTGCTGAAGTTTATGGATGAGAAATGTTTCATCGTGTTGCTGAAGTTTATGGATGAGAAATGTTTCATCGTGTTGCTGAAGTTTATGGATGAGAAATGTTTCATCGTGTTGAAGTTTATGGATGAGAAATGTTTCGTCGTGCTGCTGAAGTTTATGGATGAGAAATGTTTCATCGTGTTGCTGAAGTTTATGGATGAGAAATGTTTCATCGTGTTGCTGAAGTTTATGGATGAGAAATGTTTCATCGTGCTGCTGAAGTTTATGGATGAGAAATGTTTCATCGTGTTGCTGAAGTTTATGGATGAGAAATGTTTCATCGTGCTGCTGAAGTTTATGGATGAAATGTTTCATCGTGCTGCTGAAGTTTATGGATGAGAAATGTTTCATGGTGTTGCTGAAGTTTATGGATGAGAAATGTTTCATCGTGTTGAAGTTTATGGATGAGAAATGTTTCATCGTGTTGCTGAAGTTTATGGATGAGAAATGTTTTATCGTGTTGAAGTTTATGGATGAGAAATGTTTCATCGTGTTGAAGTTTATGGATGGGAAATGTTTCATCGTGCTGCTGAAGTTTATGGATGGGAAATGTTTCATCGTTCTGCTGAAGTTTATGGATGAGAAATGTTTAATCGTGCTGCTGAAGTTTATGGATGAGAAATGTTTCATCGTGCTGCTGAAGTTTATGGATGAGAAATGTTTCATCGTGTTGAAGTTTATGGATGAGAAATGTTTCATCGTGCTGCTGAAGTTTATGGATGAGAAATGTTTTATCGTGTTGAAGTTTATGGATGAGAAATGTTTCATCGTGCTGCTGAAGTTTATGGATGAGAAATGTTTCATCGTGCTGCTGAAGTTTATGGATGAGAAATGTTTCATCGTGTTGCTGAAGTTTATGGATGAGAAATGTTTCATCGTTCTGCTGAAGTTTATGGATGAGAAATGTTTCATCGTGCTGCTGAAGTTTATGGATGAGAAATGTTTCATCGTTCTACTGAAGGTTATGGATGAGAAATGTTTCATCGTGTTGCTGAAGTTTATGGATGAGAAATGTTTCATCGTGCTGCTGAAGTTTATGGATGAGAAATGTTTCATCGTGTTGAAGTTTATGGATGAGAAATGTTTCGTCGTGCTGCTGAAGTTTATGGATGAGAAATGTTTCATCGTGTTGCTGAAGTTTATGGATGAGAAATGTTTCATCGTGTTGCTGAAGTTTATGGATGAGAAATGTTTCATCGTGCTGCTGAAGTTTATGGATGAGAAATGTTTCATCGTGTTGCTGAAGTTTATGGATGAGAAATGTTTCATCGTGCTGCTGAAGTTTATGGATGAGAAATGTTTCATCGTGCTGCTGAAGTTTATGGATGAGAAATGTTTCATGGTGTTGCTGAAGTTTATGGATGAGAAATGTTTCATCGTGTTGAAGTTTATGGATGAGAAATGTTTCATCGTGTTGCTGAAGTTTATGGATGAGAAATGTTTTATCGTGTTGAAGTTTATGGATGAGAAATGTTTCATCGTGTTGAAGTTTATGGATGGGAAATGTTTCATCGTGCTGCTGAAGTTTATGGATGGGAAATGTTTCATCGTTCTGCTGAAGTTTATGGATGAGAAATGTTTAATCGTGCTGCTGAAGTTTATGGATGAGAAATGTTTCATCGTGCTGCTGAAGTTTATGGATGAGAAATGTTTCATCGTGTTGAAGTTTATGGATGAGAAATGTTTCATCGTGCTGCTGAAGTTTATGGATGAGAAATGTTTTATCGTGTTGAAGTTTATGGATGAGAAATGTTTCATCGTGCTGCTGAAGTTTATGGATGGGAAATGTTTCATCGTGCTGCTGAAGTTTATGGATGAGAAATGTTTCATCGTGTTGCTGAAGTTTATGGATGAGAAATGTTTCATCGTTCTGCTGAAGTTTATGGATGAGAAATGTTTCATCGTGCTGCTGAAGTTTATGGATGAGAAATGTTTCATCGTTCTACTGAAGGTTATGGATGAGAAATGTTTCATCGTGTTGCTGAAGTTTATGGATGAGAAATGTTTCATCGTGCTGCTGAAGTTTATGGATGAGAAATGTTTCATCGTGCTGCTGAAGTTTATGGATGGGAAATGTTTCATCGTGCTGGTGAAGTTTATGGATGGAAATGTTTCATCGTGCTGCTGAAATTTATGGATGAGAAATGTTTCATCGTGCTGCTGAAGTTTATGGATGGGAAATGTTTCATCGTGTTGAAATTCATGGATGAGAAATGTTTCATCGTGTTGAAGTTTATGGATGAGAAATGTTTCATCGTGTTGCTGAAGTTTATGGATGAGAAATGTTTCATCGTGCTGAAGTTTATGAATGAGAAATGTATCATTGTTCTGCTGAAGTTTATGGATGAGAAATGTTTCATCGTGTTGAAGTTTATGGATGAGAAATTTTTCATCGTGCTGCTGAAGTTTATGATGGGAAATGTTTCATCGTGCTGCTGAAGTTTATGGATGGGAAATGTTTCATCGTGCTGCTGAAGTTTATGGATGGGAAATGTTTCATCGTGCTGCTGAAGTTTATGGATAAGAAATGTTTCATCGTGCTGCTGAAGTTTATGGATGGGAAATGTTTCATCGTGCTGCTGAAGTTTATGGATAAGAAATGTTTCATCGTGCTGCTGAAGTTTAGGGATGAGAAATGGTTCATCGTGTTGCTGAAGTTTATGGATGAGGAATGTTTCATCGTTCTACTGAAGTTTATGGATGAGAAATGTTTCATCGTGTTGCTGAAGTTTATGGATGAGAAATGTTTCATCGTGCTGCTGAAGTTTATGGATGAGAAATGTTTCATCGTGCTGCTGAAGTTTATGGATGGGAAATGTTTCATCGTGTTGCTGAAGTTTATGGATGGGAAATGTTTCATCGTGCTGCTGAAGTTTATGGATGAGAAATGTTTCATCGTGCTGCTGAAGTTTATGGATGGAAATGTTTCTTCGTGTTGAAGTTTATGGATGAGAAATGTTTCATCGTGTTGCTGAAGTTTATGGATGGGAAATGTTTCATCGTGCTGCTGAAGTTTATGGATGAGAAATGTTTCATCGTGCTGCTGAAGTTTATGGATGGGAAATGTTTCATCGTGTTGAAGTTTATGGATGGGAAATGTTTCATCGTGTTGAAGTTTATGGATGAGAAATGTTATATCGTGCTGCTGATGTTTATGGATGAGAAATGTTTCATCGTGCTGCTGAAGTTTATGGATGGGAAATGTTTCATCGTGTTGAAGTTTATGGATGAGAAATGTTTCATCGTGTTGAAGTTTATGGATGGGAAATGTTTCATCGTGCTGCTGAAGTTTATGGATGAGAAATGTTTCATCGTGTTGAAGTTTATGGATGAGAAATGTTTCATCGTGCTGCTGAAGTTTATGGATGAGAAATGTTTCATCGTGCTGCTGAAGTTTATGGATGAGAAATGTTTCATCGTGCTGCTGAAGTTTATGGATGGAAATGTTTCATCGTGTTGAAGTTTATGGATGAGAAATGTTTCATCGTGTTGAAGTTTATGGATGAGAAATGTTTCATCGTGCTGCTGAAGTTTATGGATGAGAAATGTTTCATCGTGCTGCTGAAGTTTATGGATGGAAATGTTTCATCGTGTTGAAGTTTATGGATGAGAAATGTTTCATCGTGCTGCTGAAGTTTATGGATGAGAAATGTTTCATCGTGCTGCTGAAGTTTATGGATGGGAAATGTTTCATCGTGTTGAAGTTTATGGATGATAAATGTTTCATCGTGTTGAAGTTTATGGATAGGAAATGTTTCATCGTGCTGCTGAAGTTTATGGATGGGAAATGTTTCATCGTGCTGCTGAAGTTTATGGATGAGAAATGTTTCATCGTGCTGCTGAAGTTTATGGATGGGAAATGTTTCATCGTGTTGAAGTTTATGGATGAGAAATGTTTCATCGTGTTGAAGTTTATGGATGAGAAATGTTTCATCGTGCTGCTGAAGTTTATGGATGGGAAATGTTTCATCGTGCTGCTGAAGTTTATGGATGGGAAATGTTTCATCGTGTTGAAGTTTATGGATGAGAAATGTTTCATCGTGCTGCTGAAGTTTATGGATGGGAAATGTTTCATCGTGTTGAAGTTTATGGATGATAAATGTTTCATCGTGTTGAAGTTTATGGATAGGAAATGTTTCATCGTGCTGCTGAAGTTTATGGATGGGAAATGTTTCATCGTGCTGCTGAAGTTTATGGATGAGAAATGTTTCATCGTGTTGAAGTTTATGGATGGGAAATGTTTCATCGTGTTGAAGTTTATGGATGGGAAATGTTTCATCGTGCTGCTGAAGTTTATGGATGGGAAATGAGATGAAAAAGGAAAGAATATGAAGAAGATATGTAATAGAGTAATCTTAGTACTAGGTCATGGTCGTGACCTTATGTCTGCCCCGAGAAGCTTCTTGTTTTTGCAATATTAACACCTGAACGAAACTGTTTCTTGACCATTGTTTAGACTACTCAACAAATCATTCAAAGAACCCCGTCACGCCAAGTGGCATATAGGGAATATGGTGTTGGTGGCCATTATTTTTGTAGACCTTCGGCACATGATTTTTGGGGTAATGTGGTCGGTATTACGCCTTACTTTACCAAAAAAAATCAAAAAAAAAAAATCAGGTACCCATTAAAGGATGGGTGGACCTGGAAGACGTCGATCAGGATCGAACCCGACCTCTTCTCCTTTGAAGTCCAGTTCACTAATCACTGAGCTTTCGCGGCTCCCTCAACTAATCATTAACTGAAAAAAATAAACACATATAGAAGACAGTTGAAGGCTGTTTGATTCTATTTTCGATTCAAAGCCGTCTCTTTCAATTAGAGTAGCTCATTGACATTAACGAGATCTTGTAAGGTATCCTAACACGGACATGCTGAATTCATTACCAAATTTTATTGCATTTCCTCGGAGCCACAAAATTGCTGTAACGTATTCCCCCTCCAAAAAATATTAACATGTAATTATGCAGCTGTCAAAGGGTGTTTCTGAGAAAAGCTTCATGGCTATGTTCAGGCTAGGGGATTTGTTTAGTCCGATCGTATTTTGGGAATAGAGGTCAATGAACTTGACGCAAACGAGATGAGTTTATTTTTTGCTTTTTTTTGAAAAAAAAAAGAATACGTGTTTTGTGAGCTCGGCTTTTTGATTTGATTGTTGTCTTGATGTTGTTGGTGATAGGGGAGTGACGTTCGAATATAGCGGCAGTAAACAGCAATGAGTATAACAGCAATGAGTATAACAGCAATGAGTATAACAGCAATGAGTGTAACAGCAATGAATATAACAGCAATGAGTATAACAGCAATGAGTATAACGGCAATGAGTATAACAGCAATGAGTATAACAGCAATGAATATAACAGCAATGAATATAACAGCAATGAGTATAACAGCAATGAGTATAACAGCAATGAGTATAACTTCACTGAGTATAACAGCAATGAATATAACAGCAATGAGTATAATAGCAATGAATATAACAGCAATGAGTATAACAGCAATGAATATAACAGCAATGAATATAACAGCAATGAGTATAACAGCAATGAGTATAACAGCAATGAAAATAACAGCAATGAGTATAACTTCACTGAGTATAACAGCGCTGAATATAACAGCACTGAATATAACAGCACTGGTTATAGCAGCACTGATTATAACAGCATTGGATATAACAGAACTGATATAACAGCAATGAATATAACAGCACTGAATATAACAGAATTGACTATAATAGCAATGAGTATAGCAACGCTTTTGAAGCGCTAAACTGAACTATCATGGTGACGAGTCCGGAACAATCCTTTTCCTTCCATCCAGGCAATATATCCATCAATTCAGCCACAAACCGATTAATCCATACATCAATTCATTGATAAAGTAAAGTTAAAGGTAAAGTACGGGACTTGAATCGACGTCTTAGCACGCGAGTTTACACCCACATGTGCTCGGCCACCTATGTAGAAGTGTATACAATTTTAATATAGAAAACAAAGGACGTCAGAAAGACAGTTATGACATATACTAATGGCACATGATAGCATGTGTTGTGAACCATTACTGATAAATGTATATTTATGGCACATGTCACATAATATAGACAGAAAGGGGTGCCATATAATGAGGCTACATAATGATGTCAGATGTCGATAAAGTTTAATAAAAAAAAGTAAAGTACCCCCGTCACGCCAAGTGGCGTATAGGGAAATATGGTGTTAGTGACCCTATATTTTACAAACCTTCAGCACATGATTTTTGGGGTAATGTGGTCGGTATTACACCCGTGCTGCTTTACTTTCCCAGAAAAAAATCAGGTACCCATTTAAGGCTGGGTGAACTGGAAGCCGTCGGTTGGGATCGAACCCTAACCCTTGTCCTTTGTAGTCCAGTTCACTAACCACTGAGCTATCGCGGATAAAGTTTAATGATGAGATATAATGATAGTATTTCACCATCACCAGGTGCCATGTAGGTTGGCGTAGGCGATCATCTCTCTCCACATCTCTCGGTCCTTCATGCAATTTCAGCCGGTGATCTTTTACTATGTCATTTGGATGAACTGTTCAATTTTTTGTCTCTTGATTTTCCTCTGATGGTACATAGTGATGGCATATAATGATGACAGATAATGATGACACATAATGATGACACATAATGATGACACATAATGATGACACATAATGATAACATTCAATAATTAACAAAAGTATAATTACGATTCACGCCTCGTTATTTTCGCAAAAATTATATGAGGTTAGTTAATACTTCTATTTTTTAATCGTTGACAAGTTTGTGAAAGAAATGGTCAGTATTACGTCAGGCCGCATTACATTATCAGTGAAAATCTGTGTTCAGATACTAGGTTATTCTCAGTTGTCTTCTTCTTTCCGTCCTCATTTGCCTTACAGCGTCGAGGGGTGATGTAGTTTGCGGTTTTTTTGCTTTTGTTTTGGTTTCTACTGCTGTTGTGTTTCCAAGTGTTTCTAATATTCCAACAATGCATCTTTTTCATGGTCGACCCTTGGGTCTGGTGTTCTCGCATAGTTTATTGATGTTTGTCTGTGTTGCAATATTTTTTTGATTTATCACATGGCCAAACCATTTTATATTTCGTCTCTTCATGTATTCTATGGTGTGAGTTTTTCCTAGTATTTTTCCCAGTTCCTAATTTCTGATCTTATCTCTCAGACTGTTTTCTGTCATACGTCTAACTCATTCCCAGCTATCGTTTCTGTAATATTAACGAAAAAAAAGGAAGATAATTAAATTAAAATATAATCAAATTCCCATATTCAATATATTTTAGATCCTCACGTGTCTTTATTAAGTAGTACATGTCATGCTGCCAGCCAATGAGGAATGAGTTACTGATACTTGATTCGTACCACGTGGTATAACCCTATCAATCATTTCATGTATCAGTTACATCAGTAGCTTAGTATGCCGATATCTGATTGGCTGTTCGCGTGTTCCCAGAGAAAAAGGACTAAATGTATTGGACTAAAATAGAACAAATGAGACATTCTATACTTTATTGAGCACTTAAAGGGCTCACTGCTTGGTTACTAATAAGTCATAAACAGTGCCGAAATCTTCTTGGGAGGCTCATCTAACTATATTGATTTTATTAACTCATTCCATACGGAAGCTTTTCATTGATGCAATGGAAGAGAATTCAGAGACAACATTTTTCATGGTTTTAATAATCAATCTACATATTTATTTGTATCTAACATATAACATATTATATGGTTATAGTTATGGTTATGGAAGGCCGCGTTATCACTGCAAACGAATTTAAATCCATAATTGCTCAACAGTCCGTGCCAGTAGAATTATCCGAGTTACTATCTCATCTCGCAAACAAAGAAGGGTAGCTGTAGTCCCCATCATGACAGTCTCAGCACACGCCAAAAGACATAAGGCGAAACCGCACAGAAAGTGAACTCATCCATCTGTTCTCCGTCATACGATGAATTTCGAAACACGATCAAGACGGATGAAACGCACAGCTCACGATGTGCACAGAGCACTTAACTAAGAAGCTCCTGCAACAAGCCAGACTTGGAATATGAGGAAACTGCAACAAGGAACACTTTCAGACATAGCCTTTAATTGTTCCTGACGCCTATCCACCATATTGATTGGAAGTTTGCGTCCTCCTGAAAATGATGATCGTCATATTTTTTAAAAAATGTATAGCGCTTGATGATGTTATGACATCGTTTTTTTTTAACTCCAAATACGAACATATGAAACACAGACATCGGATTGATTATCCCCGTCGCACATCAAACAAAAGACCGTAAGATCTCCCTGCAATATAATTTGTGAAATTATAAACCTGTTCACATGTCCACCCTCGATCTCTCAGTTGCCCTCTTTAAACTAGATAAAATCCCTCCTGACTAACATGAAACTCCGGGAGTCACCCCGGTGCTACAAAGTCATGAACGAACCTCCTTCATTTCACCCTTAATCATTAGCGTAAGGCTGGTGTAGTGATATACGATAGTAGTATATATTCAGTGATAGGACCGTGGAAAGTGCTTCCATCTGCAGCCAAATCGCTGCAGCCGGTTGTTTTTTCTTATATAAATAGTCTACCTGCAGATGGAAGCACATTTTTTCCTTATATGAGAGTCTACCGTTTTTCCTTATATGAGAGTCTACCCGCCCATTTTTGTTCCGGTGACCTCTCGTGGCGGTGGTGGTGACCTCCCGGTGACCTCTCGTTGACCTCTCGGGGGAGCGCTCGTGGTGACCTCCCGCGGCGGTGGTGAAGGGGTGGTGGTGGTATCATAAATCTATTATATTCTTTGTACTTTCAATGGTTCCGTAACTTTCATAAATCTATTCTTTCTTTATACTCTCATTCAATAAAAAACAGTGACAAGTTTATTTATTGTTTTTAAAAACTTCCTTTAGATTTAAAGGTAACAGCTTAGGCCGTTACACACGCTACACGCCAAACACTGTGTTTAACGTTAAGCGAGAGATCAAAGAGCTCGGTACACGCGCAGCCGCGAAGACGTGCAGCGAAGACGCGCCGCAAGCGGCCGCAAGATCAAAGAGTTCACGGTAGACGCGAGGCGACCTCGCGCAGCGAGGGGGCCGCGTTTAACGTTAAGCGCGATCAAAGAATCCGCCTCCCGTATGAACATCAAAGAATCTGCCTCCCGTGGTGAAATATCCGTCGCCGGTAAGTGTTCATCAGGAGAGTCATTTAACAGGGGAATTTTACGATACCGATGTTTTAATGTGAGACGCTTGGGGGTAATTAATATCTTTGCGCTGGTTCGTGTTCAAAGACCGTGTTTCGCTGTGAAAAGTTTTGATTGAATGTTTGAGTGCCAGACTGGCCAGGGCTATGGACTTTTTATCATCTGAAGATTAGAATACCACTTATCAGGGGAATTTTAGTGGGTGGTTGTTTTAATGTGAGATGTTTAGGGGAAATTAACACTGACAAGTTTATTTATTTATTGTTTTATTCGTATATATCTCACAATAGATAACACAGGGGTAGACAATAATGTATTGTTTAACTATTGTACATTATAGACAAGTATAATACATAAGAAACAAAGTAGTTTATTTACAAGTGTTATACATGATAGTGTTAAATCGATAAAGGGGAGGTGGTCACGTTGTCAGAATGGACCTGTCGCTTGATGGGGTGAGGTAGTAAGTTGGAAGTTGTAGTAGTAGGTTAGAAGTTGGCGTGTATTAGAGGAAGTTGGTTGTGGAGGTAGTTGGTAGTAGAAGTTGTAGTAGTGAAAGTTGTAGTTGTAGACGTAGTCGGTGTAGAAGTTGTAGTAGTGAAAGTTGTAGTAGAACAGGGGACGACGTTTCAAATTAACAGACGACGACTTTTATTCGACTGACTCAACAAGCAAAGACCAAAACGTTACTCCCAAACCAACGAAAGCTTAGACTTTGGAGTTCTATATCTTTAGCACTTCAACGAATAACAGACAACAGTAATGGTGAACCTTACAGATAAGAAAACTTAGTTCCAAACCCCAAAATTTCGTCTCATAACTAAAAGTTGAACTCAAAACATTAAAAATCTAGGTCCAAAGTCAAAATAGTTAGACACGGTAGGGCAAAAGGGCATATTCTTTCCAACCAATACTCCATATTCTTCTACACATCTGCATCTCGAAGCCTTCGAATTTATATTCAATGTTTGGCTACTGACAATGTGGCAGTCATTTCGTTGTAATGGTCATCTCGTTGTAACAGACACGTATGTCATGTCGTTGTAACAGACACGTATGTCATGTCATTTTATCAGAGACGTATGGTATGTCGTTGTAATAGCCATGTCGTTGTATCAGTCATGTCGATGTAGTAGACACGTATGTCATGTCAATGTAACAGTCATGTCAATGTAACAGTCATGTCAATGTAACAGTCATTTCGTTGTAATAGTCATCTCGTTGTAACAGTCACGTATGTCATGTCGTTTTATCAGAGACGTATGGTATGTCGTGATGGATCATGTAGGTTGTCGACTGGGCCATGATGGATCATGTAGGTTGTCGACTGGGCCATGATGGATCATGTAGGTTGTCGACTGGGCCATGATGGATCATGTAGATTGTCGACTGTGCCATGATGGATGATGTAGATTGTCGACTGTGCCATGATGGATGAATGTAGGTTGTCGACTGTGCCATGATGCTTGTATGTAGGTTGTCAACTGTGCCATGATGGATGAATGTAGGTTGTCTAGTGTCGCATGATGGTTATATGTATGTTGTCTAATGTGCCATGATGGATGAATGTAGGTTTTCTAATGTGCCATGATGGATGAATGTAGGTTTTCTAGTGTGTCGGGATGGCTGAATGTAGGTTCTGTCTAGTGTGTCGTGATGAGTGTATGTAGATTGTCTAGTGTGCCATGATGGTTGTATGTAATTGTCGAGTATGCTCCAACAAATCACCGCGCCATTTAAACTTCTTTGAACACAATGGACACAGATGTTCACCAGAAGAAACTTCATTATGAGAAACCATCTGGAGAAAATCCAATAACCCTTTCGTCAACCATATTTAACATACCTAGTTTAACTTCATCAAACATCAAGCTCAACAATACTTAGCATGCCTACTTTAAAAACATCGATACAATTGAATAACCTTTTATCGATAAGCCTTAACGTACTTTAAGAGAAAATATTCCAACTTACAGTGTAAAATAGAATCTCAATCCGTTAGAATGAATAGTAACTTTCCTTGAAGCAACCAAACTTATAACACGAAAGCCCTGAATGGTCTTGTTTAAATATAGCCTGGTAACAAATGAATACATTATCCAATCAGTGAGTGATTATGCCAACATCGACTGATATCTGGATTAACCAATTAGAGAAGAGCATTAACATTGGAGGCGGAGCAAAGAAATGACTGACATCTGTATTATAACCATTCAGAAAAGAGCATTAACATGGGAGGCGGAGCAAAGAAATGGCTGACATCTGTATTATAACCAGTCAGAAAAGAGCATTACTATGAACGGCAGAGTGATTAACCAATTATAGAAGAGCGTAACTTTGAAAACGGTTCCAGTTCCATCTTAAGGTAAATGATTGGTCGGGTTCTCATCGAGGATCGTGGGCGTTTCTGGTCCATAGAATGTGTTTGGATAAACTTATGTAGGAGTTTATGTTCCTGGGGGTTGATATTATTCACACATATGATAAGGCGTATAAGAAACATTCCAAGTTTTATAACGCGATGGCTAACCTAGTATACACATGATCGGAGAGAAATGAGCTGTTATTTACTGGAATAATTCAGCGAGTCGGTGGTCATGATATCTACGCCACGTTTGTAACCATCGTTATCGAAATACTTTCAGATCGAATTCGCAATTTCGGTCGTCTTGTTGTTCTATATACCCTCGCCTATCGATTAGTTAAGAATCATGTCAAAGACATGTTCGACTCTGATTCCGACATTTGTGTTTTAGAAACGGACTTTGGTACTTGGACCGGTGGTATCATCGGAAGAGAATTTGGAGAGTGGTTACTAAAAGAAGGTGGTTTGGAAAATTTTCTAGACCTCTCTAACGAAGAAGCTACAACACTGTGGACTCTACTTCACAACAGCCTTTGGTCTTTAAGAGCTTTACCTAGAAATGTGAGTTTATATATTTTCCCTAATAAAAGTTTGGTAACCCACAGCATTTGTTACTGCCTTACAATATTGTTTACCAGGTCACGACACCCTCTCACACTGATGATGAGGGTTGTCCTGTAGTAGGCCTGTGATTGTAATAAGAATGGTTTGCTCCAGCTTTGAAATCTGAAATTTTCACAAAAAGAGATGGTGTTACTCAGTTCCCCTATAATGGGGATGTTGAGTTACTAAAAATAGATTTTGATCTCTGATGCAATACCTGATTAGTTACTAAAAATAGAATGTGACCTATGCTCCAATAACAGAATACTCATTGCCCTGGTGACCAATTGAGACTGATGGAAAAGTGAATTCCCAGTCATAGAAAAGTATGTTGTCACGATAGGTGTGTCAATAACAAGGAATAAAAATCATTAAAGACATCCTAATTAAGTTGTGAAATTTTGGTGGTTGAGAGATAAATCTGAAGATAAGCACATCAAACTATAAGAACAAGGAAACAATCGTATATTACACACTCTTAGAGCCAGTGTTAAGTTAACACATATTTAGTTAAAATAGAAGGTTATAAATTGAGTAGAGGTAAACTTATACCTTATGGCTCATCTACTTTTTCGAAGAAACTCAAGTTCAGAAGAGGAAGACAGTGATGACGATAGTGATTTGTCAATGAGCATGCAAACCACGACAATATGGTCTAGTGGTAATCTTAATAATGGTTTAACTTTAGACTCAATTTTCAAGAAGACAAATATACGTGAAAGGTTTTTAAACTCTAGTGAAACCTCTGACACCTACATCACCGGCTCTCAAAATCAGGGAGCTGGAAGACTGGAGATTCCAACTGAAATAATTAACAACCACTCCTCGACTGGTAATAGAGATATACAAATCTTTGAACATGATATTTATTTTGAACAAATTAACGCAACGTGGAACGAACAATACGCTTGCAGCCAGCAAGGTGATACACTAACGATAGAGCTACCAATGTAGGTAATTGCTTTGGAGTCGAGTTTACCTTTGATTTGATATTCTCTGTTTCTCCTTCGTTATCTTTATTACTGGGTTATTACACAACTAGTAGAGACATTATCTTTATTGATGATGATAAATAGTAAATTTCCACATGTAATGAAAATTTTGAAACTAGTTGCTAGTAATGATTGACGTTATAGTAAAGGAAACCGAAAAAAAAAATAAAGGACTCATCGTTAATACCATAAAGAAGTAACTGTAACATCAAAGAAAACGACAAGTGGAATAATATTAATACTGGTAAATCTTTTGAAGTGTTATCCTCTGGAGTAGAGTAAATTTTACGTAGAAGCAGGTTAAATTAAAAATAATTATATATAATAATTATTATTATATATTTATTATATATAAATAATTAAATAGAAACAAAGTTGAACGCATTCGAAAATAAATGTCTAAGGAAAATACTTGGTATAGAATGGAACGAATTCAAAACAAACGAGGAAATTAGAGAAATCGCCAATCAACCACTAATATCTTCAGTAATAAAGAAAAGACGATGGTCATACGTTGGACATGTGATGAGAAGAGATAATAATCGAATAGCAAAGCAAGCCCTCATATGGGAAACAACAGGTAAAAGAAAAAGAGGAAGACCCAGGGAGACACTGAGAAGAACATTGATGAGAGAGGCAAGAGCAGCAGGAATCGGCTCCCTCAATGAGATAGAACTGCTTGCACAGAACAGAGACAGATGGCGAGATTTGATAAATATCTTTAAAAGAAAACTGCTAGAACAAAAATTCATATAGGAGAAGGTGTATCTTGGTCTACGCCCTATGGGCCGGTTACGGCTCGAAAGGTCAATAGATAGATAGATAGATAGGTTTAAATTACCCAAGAGACTCATGGACAATAGTTACTAGGTGAGAAGCGAAAGAGATATCCAATACTTGGATGTTGTGACTTGTAATGAGAACCGCTGTAATAACTTGTACCAACTTGAAAACGTGAGGGGTGAAAAGACAGGGAAACAAAGAGAAATGACATCAGCTACAGCGTTGTGAAGAGATATTTTATTATAAAGTGTTTTTCATTTAGAAGTTTTTGCTGGCTTTTAAACCTAAATTGTCTCGTTTCTTCTAGGTTCATTTTTGTGAAGAAACGATTGTTTTAACAATCCACGATGATGAAAATGACGAACCCAATTATTCTTGGCAGCAGTTTTCTATAGACAAGGAGCGCTTCATAAACCGTATACAAGAATGTGGCAAAATTATTTCCCCCATCCTAGCTATTGATCACAGAGCCAAGATTCTAAAAAAGTATTTCAGAAGTAATAGAAACTAAAGTTTAGTTGATATTTTACTTGCCAAGCCCAATCCTGTGTTCTCAAGAACACTTCCCTCTAATGAGCATAACATGCTATACTCGAGTTTGTCTCCAACTTGTCAGTGTAGGACCCGCCCTCTGGATCATCATTTGTTTTGATGACTCCATGGATACATCGGCTTCGTGGAACAAACTTCCCATGACTCATCAAAGATGGCCGCTCTCTGAACATGTCTCATCACGTCCAATGACGTATTGCATCAGTTACTATAAATAGAACGTATTCCATTGGTTACTATAAATAGACTGACCACGCCCCCTTGTTACAGGGTATAAAGGGCAGCCGTTCTCAGTGCTGCTACATACAGAAAGTCAGATCCCTGCTACCAAGTCGTGTGCTTTTTAGAATGGAGTCCGTTAGAATGGATATGTGTGATTCCGCTGTTAATGTTGACTGTGATGGTGCTTTTTTCTATGCCGCTCGTAATGGCGAGTATGTAAAGCCTCTACAGAAGAATGGTTTGAAGGCTGTCTCAGTTTCGAGATATCGAGCAAAGACTTTAATTCATCTTAGAAAATACGATGGCAAAACGGGGTTGAAATTCCCAACACGTTACGGTATAACACTAACACAGCCTGAATTTGAGACTTTAGTGGGTCTGAAGTCTACGATTCTCTCAGAGTGTGACAGACTACGAGTAGCCACAGGTGATGCGTCTACGATTCTCTCAGCTGAGTGTGACAGTATACAAGCAACCACTGATGGAGCTTCTACATTTCGCTCAGACTATGCCCGAGAACAAACGGCCAATGAGTGTGACAGTATACAAGCAACCACTGATGGAGCTTCTACATTTCGCTCAGACTATGACAGAGAACAAACAGCCAATGAGGGTGAGTGGTCGATCGCTGCTCCTTCCTTTTATGACGACTTCCAGTATCAACAGAGTGATCTTTCGACTGTTCTCACAGACACAGCTCACAAACGAATTGACCCCGTTCGATCACTAATATAACTGATGGATCTTATGTTATTAAGAACAATAAACAAAATTGTGTTAAATTTTGCGATCCTTGTGTATTTAAAAAACCACGTGGGAGACCACGTAAACTTGTAATTTAAGCACTATACACATATGTTGTTATATGTGTACTTTTTTAGATGATTTGTATCCATATTTGCACTATTTAAAGCATCATTGTTCAATTATAAACATTTGAATGTGTAACATGTGTTGTCTAGTTTATTGTGAAAATAAACATTATAAAAAGATCATATTTGTTGTTTTTATTTGACTTATTTTAATTTTAATTAGTTTCTTCGAAAAGTAGATGAGCCATAAGGTATAAGTTTACCTCTACTCAATTTATAACCTTCTATTTTAACTAAATACGTGTTAACTTAACACTGGCTCTAAGAGTGTGTAATATACGATTGTTTCCTTGTTCTTATAGTTTGATGTGCTTATCTTCAGATTTATCTCTCAACCACCAAAATTTCACAACTTAATTAGGATGTCTTTAATGATTTTTATTCCTTGTTATTGACACACCTATCGTGACAACATACTTTTCTATGACTGGGAATTCACTTTTCCATCAGTCTCAATTGGTCACCAGGGCAATGAGTATTCTGTTATTGGAGCATAGGTCACATTCTATTTTTAGTAACTAATCAGGTATTGCATCAGAGATCAAAATCTATTTTTAGTAACTCAACATCCCCATTATAGGGGAACTGAGTAACACCATCTCTTTTTGTGAAAATTTCAGATTTCAAAGCTGGAGCAAACCATTCTTATTACAATCACAGGCCTACTACAGGACAACCCTCATCATCAGTGTGAGAGGGTGTCGTGACCTGGTAAACAATATTGTAAGGCAGTAACAAATGCTGTGGGGTTACCAAACTTTTATTAGGGAAAATATATAAACTCACATTTCTAGGTAAAGCTCTTAAAGACCAAAGGCTGTTGTGAAGTAGAGTCCACAGTGTTGTAGCTTCTTCGTTAGAGAGGTCTAGAAAATTTTCCAAACCACCTTCTTTTAGTAACCACTCTCCAAATTCTCTTCCGATGATACCACCGGTCCAAGTACCAAAGTCCGTTTCTAAAACACAAATGTCGGAATCAGAGTCGAACATGTCTTTGACATGATTCTTAACTAATCGATAGGCGAGGGTATATAGAACAACAAGACGACCGAAATTGCGAATTCGATCTGAAAGTATTTCGATAACGATGGTTACAAACGTGGCGTAGATATCATGACCACCGACTCGCTGAATTATTCCAGTAAATAACAGCTCATTTCTCTCCGATCATGTGTATACTAGGTTAGCCATCGCGTTATAAAACTTGGAATGTTTCTTATACGCCTTATCATATGTGTGAATAATATCAACCCCAGGAACATAAACTCCTACATAAGTTTATCCAAACACATTCTATGGACCAGAAACGCCCACGATCCTCGATGAGAACCCGACCAATTCATTTACCTTAAGATGGAACTGGAACCGTTTTCAAAGTTACGCTCTTCTATAATTGGTTAATCACTCTGCCGTTCATAGTAATGCTCTTTTCTGACTGGTTATAATACAGATGTCAGCCATTTCTTTGCTCCGCCTCCCATGTTAATGCTCTTTTCTGAATGGTTATAATACAGATGTCAGTCATTTCTTTGCTCCGCCTCCAATGTTAATGCTCTTCTCTAATTGGTTAATCCAGATATCAGTCGATGTTGGCATAATCACTCACTGATTGGATAATGTATTCATTTGTTACCAGGCTATATTTAAACAAGACCCTTCAGGGCTTTCGTGTTATAAGTTTGGTTGCTTCAAGGAAAGTTACTATTCATTCTAACGGATTGAGATTCTATTTTACACTGTAAGTTGGAATATTTTCTCTTAAAGTACGTTAAGGCTTATCGATAAAAGGTTATTCAATTGTATCGATGTTTTTAAAGTAGGCATGCTAAGTATTGTTGAGCTTGATGTTTGATGAAGTTAAACTAGGTATGTTAAATATGGTTGACGAAAGGGTTATTGGATTTTCTCCAGATGGTTTCTCATAATGAAGTTTCTTCTGGTGAACATCTGTGTCCATTGTGTTCAAAGAAGTTTAAATGGCGCGGTGATTTGTTGGAGCATACTCGACAATTACATACAACCATCATGGCACACTAGACAATCTACATACACTCATCACGACACACTAGACAGAACCTACATTCAGCCATCCCGACACACTAGAAAACCTACATTCATCCATCATGGCACATTAGAAAACCTACATTCATCCATCATGGCACATTAGACAACATACATATAACCATCATGCGACACTAGACAACCTACATTCATCCATCATGGCACAGTTGACAACCTACATACAAGCATCATGGCACAGTCGACAACCTACATTCATCCATCATGGCACAGTCGACAATCTACATCATCCATCATGGCACAGTCGACAATCTACATGATCCATCATGGCCCAGTCGACAACCTACATGATCCATCATGGCCCAGTCGACAACCTACATGATCCATCATGGCCCAGTCGACAACTACATGATCCATCACGACATACCATACGTCTCTGATAAAACGACATGACATACGTGACTGTTACAACGAGATGACTATTACAACGAAATGACTGTTACATTGACATGACTGTTACATTGACATGACTGTTACATTGACATGACATACGTGTCTACTACATCGACATGACTGATACAACGACATGGCTATTACAACGACATACCATACGTCTCTGATAAAATGACATGACATACGTGTCTGTTACAACGACATGACATACGTGTCTGTTACAACGAGATGACCATTACAACGAAATGACTGCTACATTGTCAGTAGCCAAACATTGAATATAAATTCGAAGGCTTCGAGATGCAGATGTGTAGAAGAATATGGAGTATTGGTTGGAAAGAATATGCCCTTTTGCCCTACCGTGTCTAACTATTTTGACTTTGGACCTAGATTTTTAATGTTTTGAGTTCAACTTTTTAGTTATGAGACGAAATTTTGGGGTTTGGAACTAAGTTTTCTTATCTGTAAGGTTCACCATTACTGTTGTCTGTTATTCGTTGAAGTGCTAAAGATATAGAACTCCAAAGTCTAAGCTTTCGTTGGTTTGGGAGTAACGTTTTGGTCTTGCTTGTTGAGTCAGTCGAATAAAAGTCGTCGTCTGTTAATTTGAACGTCGTCCCCTGTTCTACTACAACTTTCACTACTACAACTTCTACACCGACTACGTCTACAACTACAACTTTCACTACTACAACTTCTACTACCAACTACCTCCACAACCAACTTCCTCTAATACACGCCAACTTCTAACCTACTACTACAACTTCCAACTTACTACCTCACCCCATCAAGCGACAGGTCCATTCTGACAACGTGACCACCTCCCCTTTATCGATTTAACACTATCATGTATAACACTTGTAAATAAACTACTTTGTTTCTTATGTATTATACTTGTCTATAATGTACAATAGTTAAACAATACATTATTGTCTACCCCTGTGTTATCTATTGTGAGATATATACGAATAAAACAATAAATAAATAAACTTGTCAGTGTTAATTTCCCCTAAACATCTCACATTAAAACACCCACCCACTAAAATTCCCCTGATAAGTGGTATTCTAATCTTCAGATGATAAAAAGTCCGTAGCCCTGGCCAGTCTGGCACTCAAACATTCAATCAAAACTTTTCACAGCGAAACACGGTCTTTGAACACGAACCAGCGCAAAGATATTAATTACCCCCAAGCGTCTCACATTAAAACATCGGTATCGTAAAATTCCCCTGTTAAATGACTCTCCTGATGAACACTTACCGGCGACGGATATTTCACCACGGGAGGCAGATTCTTTGATGTTCATACGGGAGGCGGATTCTTTGATCGCGCTTAACGTTAAACGCGGCCCCCTCGCTGCGCGAGGTCGCCTCGCGTCTACCGTGAACTCTTTGATCTTGCGGCCGCTTGCGGCGCGTCTTCGCTGCACGTCTTCGCGGCTGCGCGTGTACCGAGCTCTTTGATCTCTCGCTTAACGTTAAACACAGTGTTTGGCGTGTAGCGTGTGTAACGGCCTAAGCTGTTACCTTTAATTCTAAAGGAAGTTTTTAAAAACAATAAATAAACTTGTCACTGTTTTTTATTGAATGAGAGTATAAAGAAAGAATAGATTTATGAAAGTTACGGAACCATTGAAAGTACAAAGAATATAATAGATTTATGATACCACCACCACCCCTTCACCACCGCCGCGGGAGGTCACCACGAGCGCTCACCCGAGAGGTCAACGAGAGGTCACCGGGAGGTCACCACCACCGCCACGAGAGGTCACCGGAACAAAAATGGGCGGGTAGACTCTCATATAAGGAAAAACGGTAGACTCTCATATAAGGAAAAAATGTGCTTCCATCTGCAGGTAGACTATTTATATAAGAAAAAACAACCCGGCTGCAGCGATTTGGCTGCAGATGGAAGCACTTTCCACGGTCCTATCACTGAATATATACTACTTACGATCAGCCGTTATGATACATATTATATATGCATTTTTAGATAATTGCACAAGGTGTTAGATTTCACCAATATCAAGATGATACAAGACTTGTAAAAATAATATGGTTTGATGATGATTCACACCAATCAAATTCAGAGTGACGCACTATACGGTGAACCGTACGCGGCTGTGGGAACTGGCTGGTCTCGAAGCAAGACGCCGGCCTCCAGTCAGAGAGGTTGTGAGTTCAAATCCCGACTGCACCAGTTGAGATTTTTATTTCTGATTTCTCTCTGCGGCAACCACCCCTGGTCTCAGCAGCGGGGCCCGACTTGAAACGTCAATTACTCATCGATGGAAAAAATATGAGTACCTCCGAAGCGGAGTTATCTGCCTGTGCGGCGAGAGACACATGTTGGACACGGATGCCAGGGAAAAACGGATTAACACGCAAAATTCGACCACCGAAATGAAATGTGTCAGAAGAATAACAGGAAACAGCTTAAGGGACAGAGTAAGAAACGCCGACCTGAGGAAGAAACTCGAAATTGAACTAGCCATCGAATACATAAAGAAACAACAGATAAATTGGTTCGGCCACATAACAAAACAAAAAGAACTAACAATGACTCAAAGAGCCATAAACAAACTCTACGAAAATGCCAGATTAAGAAGAAGACCGAGAAAAAGATGGATAAAGGGAATACTAGAGTCACTAGGAGGGATAACACCAGAAGAGGCCAACAGAAGAGTAAAGAATCGCAGATTTTATCTCCCCTCGACGCCAACGGCAATGGAGGAAGGATAGAATAAAAAGAAGAAGAAGTCTCTAGGGACTTCGTCAGAGGTCAAAGCCAGCGAACGCAAAATAAATTTAAAAATAAATAAAAAAGAAACGCGGCCGAAATCGGCAAGGCGCACAGCGCGGCGAAACGAATGGAAAGATAAAAATGCTTCTTGACAGTCTGTCTCATTTTATCTCATATAAATATAATTGTATTCTCTTCTATGTTTGGAGAGTTGTTTCTTAATTTTCTACGTAAATTATTGATTCATTGAAAAAAAGAAGTTCACACATGTTTCTCTCCATCTTCTTCTTGAGCATTGTAGTCTGATCACGCAAACTTGACAACCTATCTTGCACCGTGAGAATAAGGAGTTAAAATAGGAATGTCATTGATAGAACAAGTAAGGGAATTAATAATGATTCCGATGTTTATGGCGGATAGGCAACAGGAGGCTCTGTTTGAATAGTGTCCCTTGTTGTAGTTTCCTCATATTCAAAGTCCAGCTTGCTGCCGGAGCTATTGAGTTAAGTGTTTTGTGCACACCGTGAGCTGTGTATTTTATTCGGATTGTGTTTCGACATTCCGTTTGTATACGGTGCATGATGATATCGTACGACGAAGGACAGTTCAGCTGCGTTCACTTTCGGTGCCGTTGGCCTTATGTCTTTAGGCGTGTGCTGTAGCTGATATGATGGGGACTGTTGTTGCCTTTCTTTGTTTGGATCCTTCAATTAGATAAGATGTTAATTCTGATGGTTCCACTGGCACGGGCTGTTAAGTAATTATGGATTTTAATCCGTTTGTGGTGATACCGGGGCCTTCGACTAACTACAACTACAACTACAACTACAACTACAACTACAAGGGAATGAATCAGATGTTGTGTATAACATGCAGTAGCATGAGTATCAGTGTATATATATATATATATATATATATATATATATATATATATATATATATATATATATTGTGTCATCCACTGCAAAATATTTAGTATACTATCCTGTGTGTGATACTGAAACTTGTAATTAATCTGCCTCATGACTTGTGTATATTAACTAATATCTCGTTTTGTCTTGTCTCGTTCTGTCCCTTAATATCTCGTTTTGTCTTGTCTCGTTCTGTCTCTTAATATCTCGTTTTGTCTTGTCTCGTTCTGTCTCTTAATATCTCGTTTTGTCTTGTCTCGTTCTGTCTCTTAATATCTCGTTTTGTCTTGTCTCGTTCTGTCTCTTAATATCTCGTTTTGTCTTGTCTCGTTCTGTCTCTTAATATCTCGTTTTGTCTTGTCTCGTTCTGTCTCTTAATATCTCGTTTTGTCTTGTCTCGTTCTGTCTCTTAATATCTCGTTTTGTCTTGTCTCGTTCTGTCTCTTAATATCTCGTTTTGTCTTGTCTCTTTCTGTCTCTTAATATCTCGTTCTGTCTCTTATTGTGCCACGTAACGTCGTAAGGAGAAAGAGCACAGCCACGTCACGCAGTGGCGTGTGTTAGTTCCCATATTTAATTATAGACCTTAGGTACATTATTGTTGGGTATTGTGGTTGGTATTACGTCTACGCCATCTTTCTTTCCCAGATGAATCCAGTACCCATTTAAGGCTGGATGAACCTGGAAACTGTCGATCAGGATCTCTTGTCCTATTTTAAAGTCCATTTCCCCAACCATCAAGCTATCACAGCACCAAACGTCGAGAGAAAAAGGAGCAGTTTTGACAGTTATTGAGTTATTTTCGGGTCATTATCATTGTACTTCGAACATGTTACTAGGTGCTCAGATCCCCTCCTCAGCAAGTCCCGCAGTGTTCAGCGATTGGCGACTCCAGTTCTGTTTTGGCTGATAAGTCTTCATATACGTCCACTAAGTCTCTCGTTTCTGGTAGCACAGGATTGACAGATATAACTACGACGTGTCCATTTTGAGAGACCAATACTGTCAGAACCAATTTTTCATATATCTTGACTTACTGAAAAATGCAATGATATGTTTGTTATGAACGAGACGAAAGTAGCCAGCAATTTATAGTTGGACTACTGGTGTTAGAATTATTGAACATTGAATCAAAGCTGGTCAAGACTTAACTTTGACCTTTCCCGTGGGAGTCTTTAGAATAAATTAACTGGTTTGGCCAAGCGAGTAGGAATCTGGAGGGAAAACAAACACAATGCCACAAATATGCCATGCTGAATTCGGATATCATTAGCACACAGCCATCATCCTCACAGGCAAAAGGGCAGCAAATCTACCGATAGAGACTAACAAAAACATTAGTAGAATAATCACTCCAATAGACAAACATAAAGCTGCAAGACTGGAAAACCAAGATGCAAAACACATGCCTTTAGCACCAGAAGAGCATCAGACAACCATCTTTACCCTAACTGAATTAGATTTTGCCCTCAAAGGATTGAAGCTCAAAAGTTCCTCTGGTAAAGATGGAATCACCAACGAAATGCTCATAAATCTGGGACAGAAAGCCAAGAGCCAGCTTCTAAGGATAATAAATGCTAGCTGGATGAGAGATCATATACCGGCAATCTGGAAAGAAGCTATTATAGTGCCCATCTTCAAGCGTGGAAAAGACCCACTAGACCAAGTAGCTACAGACCAATTAGCCTACCGAGCTGCCTGAGTAAACTCATTGAAAGGCTGGTTAACAGAAGACTTATGTGGCATTTGGAGACAAAACAACAAATCTTACCACAAAAAAGTGGCTTCTGTCAGCACAGATCAACCGAAGACCTGGTCACCTACATTGCTCAGGAAATAGAGGATGCTCTACAAGAAAAGAAACACACTGGCAGTATGGGTCGACATGGAGATGGCTTGATAGGGTTTGGCGAGAGGGTTTAAAGAACAAGCTTTTTAGACTTGGCATCCAGGGTCGTTTATTCAATTGGGTCTCTCAATACCTTCAGGATAGAACGGCCAGAGTACAAGTTCAAGGTCAACTAAGTAAGAAGGTCACAATCGAGCAAGGTGTCGCACAAGGCGGAGTCTTGTCCCTAACACTCTTTTTAATTTTCATAAATGACATCGTAATGGACATTCCACCCAGAATACACTCTGCAATATACGCAGATGATCTGGCGTTATGGGCTAACACAAACACAAACGCTAACACAAACACAGACGCTAACACACACGCTAACGTAAGCGCTAACACAAACGCTAACACAATCACAAGCGCTAGCACAAACAAACGCTAGCACAAACGCTAATTCAAACAGAAGCGCTAACACAAACGCTGACATAAACGCAGGCGCTAACACAAGCACAAACGCTAACACAAACGCTATACAAGCACATGCGCTAACACAGTTACAAATTGTAACACAAACGCTAACACAATCACAGACACTAACTCAATCACAAACGCTAACACAATCACAAACACTAACACAATCACAAACGTTAAAACAAACACAAGCACTAACACAATCACAAACGTTAAAACAAACACAAACGCTAACACAATCACAAACGTTAAAACAAACACAAACGCCAACCCAAACACAAACGCTAACACAATCACAAACACTAACACAATCACAAACGTTAAAACAAACACAAACGCTAACACAATCACAAACGTTAAAACAAACACAAACACTAACACAATCACAAACGTTAAAACAAACACAAGCACTAACACAATCACAAACGTTAAAACAAACACAAACACTAACACAATCACAAACGTTAAAACAAACACAAACGCCAACCCAAACACAAACGCTAACACAATCACAAATGTTAAAACAAACACAAACGCTACCACAATCACAAAAGTTAAAACAAACACAAACGCCAACCCAATCACAAACTCGGAAGTTCTAATAATCAATAACATTTTTTGGTTGCTAATTTAAAAGAAACACGTATTTTCCTAACTTAAAAAAATTAAACAAAGTAAAGAAATACTTTAATTATTTATGAACAAATGATTTCTATTAGATATCCACCATTTTTGGCTCTCCTACAAGAACACTGTTGATGACAATTTTCATAACATCCTGAAATATATTCGACATGAGCGCTCGCATTTCGTCAGATGTATTGTCTTTCAGATGTTTCATTGTCTGCGATTGGTTAACATAAACACGTGCCTCGGGTATTCCCAACGAGTAATCAGGGAAGCAGGTTATTAAATAGAAGTGGTCTAATGGGGGCCAGAATATTTCTGATTTTAATGATTTCTTTTTTTTTCCCCAGTGGCGTTATTCAGGAGAGCGGGTGGCCGAATCGATAACCGTCGGGCTCCAATCCTGCAGGAGGAAACGGGTTCGAATCCCGGTAGTGGTCAAATTTATTGTAATTTTAATGCCATGAAAAAATATACTAACAACAAAACAAATATCAACAGGGCTGAAACTAAGAATAGCAAAATGTTACATCTTCTCAATATTCCTGTATGGTGCAGAAACATGGACATTAGACAAGAAAACAGAACAGAAAATTGAAGCCTTTGAAATGTGGATTTATAGAAGAATAGGTAGAATTGGATGGAAACAAAAGATAACAAACGATGAAGTTTTAAAACAACTAAAAATAAAAAGAGAACTACTAAATACAATTAAGACAAGACAAATGAAATTTTTGGGGCATGCTAAAAGACACAACAGCCTACTAAAAGTAATATTGGAAGGGAAAATACAAGGTAAAAGAGGCAGAGGCAGACCAAGACTAACATGGACGAGTAACATCAAAAGATGGTCAAGTCAATCTATGACAGCCTGCACCATCAAAGTAAGAAACAGAGTAGAATGGCGATCCATGGTAGCCAACCTTCGTTGCAGAGAAGGCACACGATGATGATGATGAGTGGTCAAAAGTGTTCTTTATATCAGGGGTTGAAAGAAAAATTCAGACCTGAACACCTCGCCGAGAATGCACTGGGAAAGCTGCCTTTATTCTTAGGTACTGCAACCCACCTCCCAGATTCCCGACAGAACCCAGTGATGAGAAATGCAAAAATTGTTTTTATTCAGTGGCCACTGCTTGACTCGAGCGTTGGACGTGCGGCCATTTTTTTCGTTCCATTAAAAAATATGAACAAACAAACCGGCACACTCTAGAAATGTGGGAAAACACAGTAACGATGTATCAGGGGTTCATAAATTCTATATGATGCTTTATCATTATATTTTCTATTTCTCCTCTACTCCCCACGTAAAAAATTGTATTAAATGGTTCTTTGATAGAAGAAAACAACAGGGATACGAGTTATTAGTTTAGTAAATGCTTCTTCTTCGTTATAACTCTCGGTGGAGCTTACGTTTTCAAAAACACTTTCAAAGCCGTCCTGTTTAGTGCAATTCTCTTAAGATCGTTCCATGTCATCTCCAACCTCTTTATCCCTGCTTCCACTATCTTCTCTACCCTCTTCATCTCTGCTTCCACTATCTTCTCTACCCTCTTCATCTCTGCTTCCACTATCTTCTCT
The DNA here is from genome assembly GCA_032433765.1 of Megaustenia siamemsis. Taxonomy (NCBI): domain Eukaryota; kingdom Metazoa; phylum Mollusca; class Gastropoda; order Stylommatophora; family Ariophantidae; genus Megaustenia; species Megaustenia siamemsis. The sequence continues at coordinate 60,608,524 of JAVIAB010000117.1, forward strand.
ACCCTCTTCATCTCTGCTTCCACTACCTTCTCTACCCTCTTCATCTCTGCTTCCACTATCTTCTCTACCTTCTTCATCTCTGCTTCCACTATCTTCTCTACCCTCTTCATCTCTGCTTCCACTACCTTCTCTGCCCTCTTCATCTCTGCTTCTACTATCTTCTCTACCCTCTTCATCTCTGCTTCCACTATCTTCTCTATCCTCTTCATCTCTGCTTCCACTACCTTCTCTACCCTCTTCATCTCTGCTTCCACTACCTTCTCTACCCTCTTCATCTCTGCTTCCACTATCGTCTCTATCCTCTTCATCTCTGCTTCCACTACCTTCTCTACCCTCTTCATCTCAGCTTCCACTATCTTCTCTACCCTCTTCATCTCTGCTTCCACTATCGTCTCTATCCTCTTCATCTCTGCTTCCACTACCTTCTCTACCCTCTTCATCTCTGCTTCCACTACCTTCTCTACCCTCTTCATCTCTGCTTCCACTATCTTCTCTACCCTCTTCATCTCTGCTTCCACTATCGTCTCTATCCTCTTCATCTCTGCTTCCACTACCTTCTCTACCCTCTTCATCTCTGCTTCCACTACCTTCTCTGCCCTCTTCATCTCTGCTTCTACTATCTTCTCTACCCTCTTCATCTCTGCTTCCACTATCTTCTCTATCCTCTTCATCTCTGCTTCCACTACCTTCTCTACCCTCTTCATCTCTGCTTCCACTACCTTCTCTACCCTCTTCATCTCTGCTTCCACTATCGTCTCTATCCTCTTCATCTCTGCTTCCACTACCTTCTCTACCCTCTTCATCTCTGCTTCCACTATCTTCTCTACCCTCTTCATCTCTGCTTCCACTATCGTCTCTATCCTCTTCATCTCTGCTTCCACTACCTTCTCTACCCTCTTCATCTCTGCTTCCACTACCTTCTCTACCCTCTTCATCTCTGCTTCCACTATCTTCTCTACCCTCTTCATCTCTGCTTCCACTATCGTCTCTATCCTCTTCATCTCTGCTTCCACTACCTTCTCTACCCTCTTCATCTCTGCTTCCACTATCTTCTCTACCCTCTTTATCTCTGCTTCCACTATCTTCTCTATCCTCTTCATCTCTGCTTCCACTATCTTCTCTGCCCTCTTCATCTCTGCTTCCACTATCTTCTCTACCCTCTTCATCTCTGCTTCCACTATCTTCTCTACCCTCTTCATCTCTGCTTCCACTATTTTCTCCACCCTCTTCATCTCTGCTTCCACTACCTTCTCTACCCTCTTCATCTCTGCTTCCACTACCTTCTCTGCCCTCTTCATCTCTGCTTCCACTACCTTCTCTACCCTCTTCATCTCTGCTTCCACTACCTTCTCTACCCTCTTCATCTCTGCTTCCACTACCTTCTCTACCCTCTTCATCTCTGCTTCCACTACCTTCTCTGCCCTATTCATCTCTGCTTCTACTATCTTCTCTACCCTCTTCATCTCTGCTTCCACTATCTTCTCTATCCTCTTCATCTCTGCTTCCACTACCTTCTCTACCCATTTCATCTCTGCTTCCACTACCTTCTCTATCCTCTTCATCTCTGCTTCCACTACCTTCTCTACCCTCTTCATCTCTGCTTCCACTATCTTCTCTACCCTCTTCATCTCTGCTTCCACTACCTTCTCTACCCTCTTCATCTCTGCTTCCACTATCTTCTCTGCCCTCTTCATCTCTGCTTCCACTATCTTCTCTACCCTCTTCATCTCTGCTTCCACTATCTTCTCTACCCTCTTCATCTCTGTTTCCACTATCTTCTCTACCCTCTTCATCTCTGCTTCCACTATCTTCTCTACCCTCTTCATCTCTGTTTCCACTACCTTCTCTGCCCTCTTCATCTCTGCTTTCACTATCTTCTCTACCCTCTTCATCTCTGTTTCCACTACCTTCTCTGCCCTCTTCATCTCTGCTTCCACTATCTTCTCTACCCTCTTCATCTCTGCTTCCACTACCTTCTCTACCCTCTTCATCTCTGCTTCCACTATCTTCTCTACCCTCTTCATCTCTGCTTCCACTATCTTCTCTACCCTCTTCATCTCTGCTTCCACTATCTTCTCCGCCCTCTTCATCTCTGCTTCCACTATCTTCTCTGCCCTCTTCATCTCTGCTTCCACTATCTTCTCTGCCCTCTTCATCTCTGCTTCCACTGTCTTCTCCAAGTACGCTGTGGTCTTCTCATGTGTCTCCTCTCCTGGGGATTCCAAAAAAGGGATTATCATGTAATACCATCAGTTGGTTTCTTCAGTGTATCTCCTACCCAGCGCTATCTTCTTTGTCTTAACTCTTTGTCCATTTGTCTAGCACTTTCCCATAGTTCTAAAGTCAGTGATTTTGTCTTGCCATTTAAATCCTGTTATTCTGCAAGTATCCATTAATGAAAGTCTGTACTTTCGTGAATGTCATTTTAAAGAAATATCTTATTACATCAGTCAAATCAGTTTTGTGTATCTTTGGTTTTTTATGTAGAAATGTTTTTGATAAAGAACACCAGGTAGCAATTTTATGACGGTCACGGCAGGGTCAGCGGCCCAAAGCTGACCGTAACCTCACTCCACATCCCAGAAAGGCTTTATGGAAACAGTCTACGTTAAGACAAAATGGCTACCAAGATTAGGACCACCGTAGCACCTGCAGTGATAGAGTCCGTTGATATAGAAGACAGAGCGTAGTAGTGCCCCAGGGATGGACTCAACTTCCCCGGGAAAACCAGAGAAACAAACTAAAAATAGCAGACATTACAACATGTAATATCAACTTCCGGCATCTAGCAGCCATCGGGTAGCATCGACCCTGATACATTATATCAATATCAGCATTAATAATCGTCTGTAATTAAACGTATTTATCAAGCCAAACTAATGAAAATAAAAAATAGAACCTAAACATAAACATAAAATTGTATGCGACACAACATTAATAAACAAGGACATCATGTCATGATGAAATGTTTTTTTATTTTGTGCTGTACTCATTTAGTAAAGCTGCCCCACATAGTTTTATCTTTTGTATATTTTTTTCAGCGTTTTATCCAGATTTACAACGGCCTCGCACGATATCACACATGTGTGCCTTTTTACGTGAGGATAATGAAGCCGAACTAGAGCACGCAACAAAATAGTTCGTTATCAAATACAGCCAGTGTATGGCTTGCGGTACATCTCTGAAGATGATTAGCTCTACTAATCAATGTCAATGATTGATATCATCACATTGTAGGCTAGAGATGCTTGATGCCAAGATGCTTGCGTGCTTGCGTTCGCCTGATGACTAAAGTATTCTAGGCTATTTGTAGACTGTAGAATTCCTCTTCATCATCCGCCCTTAAAAGGACGTTAAGTGGGCGTGTCTGCGTTGTGTTGTGGTTTGCAGTATAACTGTTATATATGCGCCTTTCGGCCCAACACATCCGACTTCAGCACGACATTTTTGAGTACCGGGTTGTCTTCCCTCTTCGATTCCTGCTCGCTTGGCCAGACTAGACAGGTTAGTCTGTTACTAGAGGCACCACGGAGAGGTGGAGCAGGGTCGGGAAGGTTTTGGTTCACCGATCCTGGCGCAAGCCGTCAACTGTTGGTCGCTGACAACTTCCAGCTCTGGTGCTGGGAGGCGCACCTTTGCCTCCTGATGTCAAGATTAGACCAGCTTTAGGAAAGAAGGTTCGGGGGGGGGGGGGGGGGGTGACGGATTTTAAGCCAGACTTTCAAGTAACACAAACATTAAATTAACAATTCTTTTTCTCGAAATTATTATATTTATATATAAAATGTATATTATGTGAAAAGTCTGTGACGGTGGGGCGGATGAATCGGAAATGATCAACGGCCCTGAAAGCGAACACAGCAAAGTGTGTGGTACACATGAGGCATATTCAGAACACGAAAAACGAATATGGCAGACCACCGTGAAATAGATTGGAGCTTCATCACGTACTGGTCCAGAGGAAGCCATGGAGAGGAATTCGAACTTATGTCGGAGGAAAGATCTTAAAATAAGTACTTGGAGACAACCTGCACAATCAAAGCAAGATACAGAGCAGAATGGCGCTCCATGGTAGCCAACCTTCGTTGCGGAGACGGCACTCGATGATGATGATGATGATGATATATAAAATAAAGTAAAGTACCCCCGTCACGCCAAGTGGCGTATGGTATTAGCGACCATAAATTTTACAGACCCTCGGCACATGTTTTTGGGGTAATGTGGTCGGTATTACGCGCGTGCCGCTTTACTTTCCCGGAAAAGAAATCCGGTACCCATTAAAGGCTGGGTGAAAAGGAAGTCGTCGGTTGGGATCGAACCATACCTCTTGTCCTTTGTAGTCCAGTTCACTAACCACTAAGCTATCGCGGCTTCCATATTTTTATATACATATTTTATATTTTTAAAATTATTTTTATATTAAATACATATTTGTATGTGTGTTGTATGTTTGTTCCTGCTGAAGGCCTATTGAGTCGAAACGTCGTTCTGGTTTGTGTTTTCCACTTGTTATGTGAAGCTTTAATCATACCGTTTTTTTTCCAATTTTTATTCTACATCTATTTTTTACCCATTTCTCCTGGATGCTTTCAAGATAGGAATTAATCTCTCTCTCTCTCTCTCTCTCTCTCTCTCTCTCTCTCTCTCTCTCTCTCTCTCTCTGCAATCAGGACTCAATCAGAGTAGGATTCCATACTCTCACATCAAGTCAGCTGTCAGGTTAAGTGTGTTGATCGCCCCCACAGTCCGAATATCTCAAATTAGAGTCTGCCAGATCCACTCTGATTGACCACCCGTTAAAACGTTGCACTGTGTTCTGCGCCAGTGGCCCAGTGCATCCGATTGCAGCCAGCATTTTATTTAGGTTTGCTTTCCTTAGCCTTTGATTTTTCCCAATCTTCCTGCAAGGCAGCAGATGATCTCTTCTGTAGGGGGATTCTGCCCTTATATGGTCGGCCCTCCCAGGTTTACGAGCACCATCTGCCTGAGTCACTAGAGGTGACTAACACAGACATGCACACACAAAGATATGAGATTATATTAAGAATTAATCATGAATGTGTTTAATCTCATTGAACTAAGTCGCAGTATTTGGAATTCCGAGATAAGAAATTTTTATTCGTTTATAGATTTTTCAGTAACTTGTTGAGTCAGGTGCCCATTTTTAAGCTTCTTTGCTGAAATGAGTTCGTTAGAGAACAGGCATAGGTGATTGTTTCGGCAGAGGCAACAGAAGCTACGTTCAGAGGAGGCAACAGAAGCTGCGTTCAGAGGAGGCTACAGAAGCTACGTTCAGAGGAGGCAACAGAAGCTACGTTCAGAGGAGGCAACAGAAGCTACGTTCAGAGAAGGCTACAGAAGCTGCGTTCAGAGGAGGCAACAGAAGCTACGTTCAGAGGAGGCAACAGAAGCTACGTTCAGAGGAGGCTACAGAAGCTGCGTTCAGAGGAGGCAACAGAAGCTGCGTTCAGAACGAGGCTACAGAAGCTACGTACAGAGGAGGCAACAAAAGCTACGTTCAGAGGAGGCAACAGAAGCTACGTTCAGAGGAGGCAACAGAAGCTACGTTCAGAGGAGGCTACAGAAGCTGCGTTCAGAGGAGGCTACAGAAGCTACGTTCGGAGGAGGCAACAGAAGCTACGTTCAAAGGAGGCAACAGAAGCTACGTTCAGAGGAGGCAACAGAAGCTACGTTCAGAGGAGGCAACAGAAGCTACGTTCAGAGGAGGCAACAGAAGCTACGTTCAGAGGCGGCAACAGAAGCTACGTTCAGAGGAGGCAACAGAAGCTACGTTCAGAGGAGGCAACAGAAGCTGCGTTAAGAGGAGGCAACAGAAACTGCGTTAAGAGGAGGCAACAGAAGCTGCGTTCAGATGAGGGAACAGAAGCTGCGTTCAGAGGAGGCAACAGAAGCTGCGTTAAGAGGAGGCAACAGAAACTGCGTTAAGAGGAGGCAACAGAAGCTGCGTTCAGATGAGGGAACAGAAGCTGCGTTCAGAGGAGGCAACAGAAGCTGCGTTAAGAGGAGGCAACAGAAACTACGTTCAGATGAGGGAACAGAAGCTACGTTCAGATGAGGGAACAGAAGCTGAATTCAGAGGAGGCAACAGAAGCTGCGTTCAGAGGAGGCAACAGAAGCTGAATTCAGAGGAGGCAACAGAAGCTGCGTTCAGAGGAGGCAACAGAAGCTACGTTCAGAGGAGGCAACAGAAGCTACGTTCAGAGGAGGCAACAGAAGCTGTGTTCAGATGAGGGAACAGAAGCTGCGTTCAGATGAGGGAACAGAAGCTACCATTCCTTTAATATTTCATCAGAATACATAAAACAATCACATTCCAGCTCAATTAGTTAAATTTAAATGTCTGTGTACATCCAGTCACCCGTGTTATAGCCCAAGTAGTTCGACACGTTACTATTAGACAATTAGGTTGATAATTCTCAAACAGCAGAGAGAGAAATCAACATGCAACAAAGCTTGTCAAATCATTGGGCAGTTATCACTACTATTGTCCAACAAGGAAATAACTCTGGAGGCAAAACGAGCACTATACAATACAATCTTCATCCCAACGTTGTGCTACCAATGCCAGACCTGCTCACTGGATCCAAGAACAATAAGAAAATAACATCTACTGAGATTAAATGTGTTAGACGAAAGACAGGAAACAGTCTGAGAGATAAGATCAGAAACGAAGAACTGAGAAAAAAGCTAGGAATAGCCCCCGCCATAGAATATATAAGGAAACAACAGATACAATGGTTTGGCCACGTGACTAGGCAGAAAGATTAAAACACAACACAACGAACCTTCAGCAAACGTTGTGAAAACACCAGACTCAAGGGTCCACAGCGAAAAAGATGGACCGTTGGAATGTTAAAAGCACTAGGAAACATAACAGCAGCAGAGGCGAACAGACGATCAAAAGACTGCAAATTATATCTCCCCTCGACGCTGAAAGGCAGGTGAGGAAGTAAAGAAGAAGAAGAAGACGTAATAGATAAGCTTAATGTCTGAAAATCAAAACTACTTCTACCCTAGAGAGACATCTATCGACCTTGCAATGTGAATGAAAACTTAAGGTAGGCCATTTCAGAGCTTGCTTCCCCGTTGCTATTGCAACGGTGATTTAAACCAATGAAATTGTTTCCTTTCTTTTTATCATAACATAACGGTAAAGTAACGAAACTTGAATCGGCGTATTAGCACGCGGATTTGTACCCATATGCGCTTAGCCTCCTAGCCAGAAGTGTTCGGAGACTCCTGTCCAGTGTCTCCTCAAGCATTTTCAACCACGAGTAAAATTCACAAACTGCTTCCAGCGGGAATCGAACACAGGTTGTCCGAACATCGGGAGTTAGTGGGGTGGTTTTCCCAACTAGGCTAAGATGGCCCCTGGTCATAACGGATACAAATTTAGGCAGGAAAGGAGGAAAACAATACAAATCGCTCCTGTAGATCATTACGCTGTTTTTTTGATGTAAAGCAAAACTCAGAGTCGGAAGAAATACTGTAAAACCATATGTTTTTTTTTATAACTTACTATATATACATTTAACTAAGATACTATGATGCAATTATAATTGTGATAATTTAGGGCAATAATTGCGATAATTTAGGGCAATAATTGCGATAATTTAGTGCAAAAATTGTGATAATTTAGGGCAATAATTGTGATAATTTAGGGCAATAATTGCGATAATTTAGGGCAAGAATTGCGATAATTTAGTGCAACAATTGTGATAATTTAGGGCAATAATTGTGATAATTTAGGGAAATAATTGTGATAATTTAGGGGAATAATTGCGATAATTTAGGGCAATAATTGCGATAATTTAGGGCAATAATTGCGATAATTTAGTGCAAAAATTGTGATAATTTATGGTAATAATTGTGATAATTTAGGGCAATAATTGAAGGAACTACTTTAGATAATATTGTCGTATTCTTTTGTTGCAAATTATCAGGTTAGAGTTCAACTGAGAAGTTCGAACGGCGTATGGAAGCAAAATGTGTGCTGAGTTGCCGGAAGTTACGTTAGAGTAGACATGACAGATTATTCCAAATGATATTGTAATTTTTATAATTGGGTATTTTCTTTTCACGACGAAATGGCTTTGAATAAAGAATAATATAGCAACAAGAACATTTAAATCTAAGTGGTACCATTAATACAAATGGCTCTCTGGCTGGGTAACGAAGGGAAGTCTGTTTTACTGCAAGGAAAAAGTATCGACGAGTGAGTTTTCTGTACAAGTGATAGGCTAATAAAAGCAGCTTTCCAAATAATGATGAAGATACAATGCAATCCATTTTTGACAATCGAAACAAGAAAAAGAGTTCTTAAATGTTATGTAGAGTCAGTCTTAACGTAAGGATGTGAATCATGGACAATGGGACAACAAACAAGAAAATCACTGGAGTCTGTAGAAATGTGGTTTTACAAAAAAATGTTGAGAATACCATGGACAGCTAAGAAGAGTAATGAAGATGTTCTGAAAGAGGCCAAAGCAAAAAGAGAGCTAATTTCCAATATTAGGAAGAAGCAATCATCATTTTTGGCCATGTAATGAGAAGATAACAACTGGAATATATTGTAACAAGTGGGAAAATTGAGGGACGAAGAGATAGAGGGAAACAAAGAGAAAAAATACCAGACAGCTTAAGAGAATGGCTTTGCAGAAGGCCAAGAACAAAAATGATAAATAGCTGCCGAGATCGAAAATTGTGAAGTGTCATGAACACCTACGCTAGCAGACCCAGTACTTGATGATGATAGACTAATGTAAGTGTGTACTAGTAGTCTATGTATGTTTTTATACACGTAATGCGACCACTTATCATGTCCTGGCCTCCTCAAACTTCGAACACACCGTCCGCAGCTGGTCTGCGTGTTTTAAAGAACCATCACTTTACAACCAGACTCTTAAGAAACTTATTATATATACTTTTAAACAATTACTTAATGTAATATATATGACAAGCAAAATATATGGACTAGATAGGAATATAAAAAAAGACTAAAACTATGATCATAAACAAAGAAAATTCTCAAGGCCTACAATTAAATATCAAAGTTGAAGGAAAACATCTAGAGACAGTTCAGAGCTACAACTACCTGGGACATACTATAACCAGTGATGGAAAATGAAATAAAAAAACTGAAATAAACAAAAGAATAACGTAATTTTAATGCCATGAAAAATATACTAACAACAAAACAAGTAACACCAGGGCTAAAACTAAGAATAGCAAAATGTTACATCTTCTCAATATACCTGTGTGCTGCAGAAACATGGACATTAGACAAGAAAACAGAACAGAAAATTGAAACTTTGAAATGTGGATTTATAGAAGAATAGGTAGAATTGGATGCAAAGAAAAGAAAACAAACGATGAAGTTTTAAAACAACTAAAAATGAAAAGAGAACTACTAAACACAATTAGTACAAGACAAATGAAATTTTTGGGGCATGTTAAAAGACACAATAGCCTAATAAAAGTAATATTAGAAGGGAAAATACAAGGTAAAAGAGGCAGACCAAGACTAACATGAACGAGTAACATCAAAAGATGGACAAGTCAAACTATGACAGTCTGCGCCATCAAAGCAAAAGACAGAGTGGAATGGCGCTCCATGTGTGCCAATCTTCGATGCGAAGATGGCACTCAGTACACGATTTTTGGGGTAATGTGGTCGGTATTACGCCCGTGCCGCTTTACTTTCCCAGAAAAAAATCCGGTACCAATTTAAGGCTGGGTGAACCCAGAAACCGTCGGTTGGGATCGAACCCTACCCCTTGTCGTTTGTAGTCCAGTTCACTAACGACTGAGCTATCGCGGCTCCCACAAACTGATTATACAAAATACATTATAGTGTAATTTAATGAAAACTAAGGAAGGATTTTTTTGTGGGAAAAGTTACACAAAATGTAAACATTAATTGATGACCAATTTGAAAAAAAGAAAAGAAGGGAAAAGTTATTGTTAAGGAAAAATTATTTGTCATAAATAAATATATAGACATACAAACAAAGACTCAGAGAGACAGACATAAGTAGGTAAACAGACTGGCTGAGAGACAGGCAGACAGACAAACATTATTTACAATATCAACGCGAACCATAATTCTCAAAATTGTGTTGAAACTTCATCTCACGTGTTTACTACAGATTGGGTAGCAAGCACCTCTTATCTGCGTCTACCCTCTCCCTCAACACAATTCAGACATTTAATTCAAACATCAATTCTGAAAATCCAAGTCTTATTTTTAGACGCCATGTCCATAAAACTGCCACTTCACTTAAGTGGAAAGAAATGCAAATTTAGGCGATTGAATATGTAATATGATCACGTGCATGATTGACGTCTGACAGACCAACCGCAAGAGAGAGATCATGTCACTCAATTTTATAGGGAAAATAGAATTTGGACCAGGAGAAGAAAAATATTAAAAATAAAACAGGAAAATATGTTAGAGCGTTTTAGGGAACAGACAACGGGGGGCTGCGGTAAAGCTGGGAGCAAGGAGCACGTGGTGGGGTGTAACGTACACTCCTGCAAGTTATGGTGGCAACTTTAAAAAAATAAGGAACAAAATAAAATCATGACGTTTTGACACTTGCGGCTCTCTTTAGAAAACAAGAACAATAAAAAGGGACAACGAAATGAAGATAAATTAAACTACGTTCTTTTAAAGAATGGTTTGGCAGTGTTCGCATTACAAACATGACATACACTAGAGTTTGGTGAAGGAGACATGCTTATGTGATCTTTCACGGGGGACTATACATACAAATACATATTTAATCTTAGAGGTTTATTGTATTAAAAAAAGAAAGTGCCCCCGTCACGCCAAGTGACGTATAGGGAATATGGTGTTAGTGACCATACATTTTACAGACCTTCCGCACATGATTTTTGGGGTAATGTGGTCGGTATTACGCCCGTGCCTCTTTACTTTCCCAGAAAAAAAATCTGGTACCCATTAAAGGCTGGGTGAACCGGATGCCGTCGGTTGGGATTGAACCCTACCTCTTGTCCTTTGTAGTCCAGTTCACTAACCACTGAGCTATCGCGGCTCCCGTTTATTGTATAACTGATGCAAAATAAGATGGAAATAATAACATTCAATGTTACAGTATGTTGCTGCTTTACGTGTATGACATGACTAAATAACATGTCTCGACGCCTAGATTCTTCATCAGTAGACGGAGATCAAGAAAAACTCAAATAAATCTTGATTACCTTTTGTTCAAGCAGAGCCTTCGGAGAGAATGCTTAACTCTGTACACAAACGGTGTACATATTCACTTATCAAGACTTACGTTTCCATTTTATTTATTTCCATTATTATTACGCTTGTCGTCATTACGATCATCAACAAGAACCTGACGATCATTATCATCACCAAACTCATTTCATATCTTTTATTGATCTCAGCTTCGTATAATTGCTCATTTACTATGTATTTGTTTCTCCATATGCCATGTTAATATTCATTCATCTATTATGTTTTTATTTGTTCACTTTATATAGTATTCTTTTTACATACCTTTTATAATAATATTTCCAGCCTTTAAGTTTACTTTAACCTGCATTTTTCCTTCTATAAATATCGTTTTTTTTTACTTGTTATGTTTTCTTTCCGATATTATTAATGTATTCCTTTATATGTTTGGTATTTATTATTTCGTATTCTTCTCTCTATCAACTCGCTATGGAGCATAGGTCTTCAACAAAAAGGTTCCAAGCCGTTCTTTTGTATGTTATGTCTTTATTATCTTGTTTCACTATGTTTATATATTCTTTCATATGTTACAGATAATGTCATGTTCATTTTTATTATTAATTAAGTTTTATATATTTTATACTTCTTAAGGAATATGTTTGTAAACCCTGCAACCTGGGAAGAAATAACTGCAGACCGCAATCTTTGGAAACACACTCTAAAGCTTCAATTGAAAGAAGAAGCAGACAGATTCATAGAAAAAGAGAATACACGGGCGAAAGAAAGGAAACAAAAATAACATTTCTAGGGACGCTGAAAAATCCATAATTAACTATGACTGACGGAGGCTATTACTGCAAAATAAATAGTCGTTTATGACTGATGAGGCCACTACTACAAAATAAATAGTCGTTTATGACTGACGGAGGCTACTACTACACAATAAATTGTTGTTTATGACTTACTGAGGCTACTACTACACAATAAATAGTTGTTTATGACTGACCGAGGCTACTACTACACAATAAATAGTTGTTTATGACTGACGGAGGCTACTACTACAAAATAAATAGTCGTTTATGACTGACTGAGGCTACTACTACACAATAAATTGTTGTTTATGACTGACTGAGGCTACTACTACACAATAAATTGTTGTTTATGACTGACTGAGGCTACTACTACACAATAAATTGTTGTTTATGACTGACTGAGGCTACTACTACACAATAAATTGTTGTTTATGACTTACTGAGGCTACTACTACACAATAAATAGTTGTTTATGACTGACCGAGGCTACTACTACACAATAAATAGTTGTTTATGACTGACGGAGGCTACTACTACAAAGGAATATGTGTATATTTCATTTTTAAGCATTCATTACTCGTGTATTCTTGTAATTCCTTTCAACATTATGACTTTATTCTTTCATAATTATATGCTTCGTAAAAAAAATATTTTAAGCGTATTTTTGAAACAATGAAATTTGTTAATGCTTTTAAATCCACAATTTCTGCAATCATTTGTTTGTTAAAAAAAAAAAAAATTAATAAACAACTCATCTCAGAATAACAAAAATTCTCAATAACGTCAAATTATTAACAACAGCCAAACAGCAAAATTAACTCATAATAACCAGCTCATATAAACATGTCATGACTGAGCGTGGAAACTAAGAGTTAATTGTAAACAACGGGCGGACAAAAAGTACTTGCTATGAGAACGGACATAGTTTTAAACATTTATTTGGCTGTTATCGCCCTTATTTTTATTATCTCCTTTTCTTTCTACTTATAACACACTGTCACTTCTTACAACACACTCTCACTTCATACAACACACTCTCACTTTATACAACACACTCTCACTTCATACAACAAACTCTCACTCCTTACAACACACTCTCACTCCTTACAACACACTCTCACTTCTTACAACACACCCTCACTTCACTTCTTACAACACACTTTCACTCCTTACAAACACCCTCTCACTTCACTTCTTACAACACACTTTCACTCCTTACAACACCCTCTCGCTTCACTTCTTACAACACACTCTCACTTCTTACAACACACCCTCACTTCACTTCTTACAACCCCTCACTTCATTTCTTACAACACACTCTAACTCCTAACAACCGACCCTCACTTCACTTCTTACAACACACTCTCACTTCTTACAACACATTCTCACTTCACTACTTACAACACACTCTCACTTCTTACAACACACTCTCACTTCACTTCTTACAACACACTCTCACTTCTTACAACACACTCTCACTTCTTACAACACACATTCACTCCTTACAACACACTCTCACTTCTTACAACACACTCGCACTTCACTTCTTACAACATACTCTCACTTCTTACAACACACTGTCACTTCTTACAACACACTCTCACTTCTTACAACAAACTCTCACTTCACTTCTTACAACACACTCTCACTCCTTACAACACACGCTCACTTCTTACAACACACCCTCACTTCACTTCTTACAACACACTTTCACTCCTTACAACATCCTCTCACTTCTTACAACACACCCTCACTTCACTTCTTACAACACACTCTCACTTCTTACACACACTCTCGCTTTACTTCTTACAACACACTCTCACTTCACTTCTTACAACACACTCTCACTCCTTACAAAACACGCTCACTTCTTACAACACACCCTCACTTCACTTCTTACAACACACTCTCACTTCTTACAACACACTCTCGCTTTACTTCTTACAACACACGTTCACTCCTTACAACACACTCTCACTTCACTTATTACATCACACTCTCACTTCTTACAACACACCCTCACTTCACTTCTTACAACACACTCTCACTTCTTACACACACTCTCGCTTTACTTCTTACAACACACTTTCACTCCTTACAACACACTCTCACTTCACTTCTTACAACACACTCTCACTCCTTACAACACACGCTCACTTCTTACAACACACCCTCACTTCACTTCTTACAACACACTCTCACTTCTTACAACACACTCTCGCTTTACCTCTTACAACACACTTTCACTCCTTACAACACACTCTCACTTCACTTCTTACAACACACTCTCACTCCTTACAACACACGCTCACTTCTTACAACACACCATCACTTCACTTCTTACAACACACTTTCACCCCTTACAACACACTCTCACTTCTTACAACACACCCTCACTTCACTTCTTACAACACACTCTCACTTCTTACAACACACTCTAGCATCACTTCTTACAACACACTTTCACTCCTTACAACACACTCTCACTTCACTTCTTACAACACAATTTCACTTCTTACAACACACTCTACTTTTACAACACACGCTCACCTCACTTCTTACAGCACACTTTCACTTCTTACAACACACTCTCACTTCACTTCTTACAACACACTTTCACTCCTTACAACACACCATCACTTCACTTTTTACAACACACTCTCAATTCTTACAACACACCCTCACTTCACTTCTTACAACACACTCTCACTTCTTACAACACACTCTCACTTCACTTCTTACAACACGCTTTCACTCCTTAGAACACACTCTCACTTCACTTCTTACAACACACTTTCACTTCTTACAACACACTCTGACTTCACTTCTTACAGCACACTTTCACTCCTTACAACACATCCTCACTTCACTCCTTACAACACACTCTCAATTCTTATAACACACTCTCACTTCTTAGAACACACTCTCACTTCACTTCTTACAACACACTCTAACTCCTTACAACACGCTCTCACTTCACTGCTTACAACACATTCTCATTCCTTACAACACACTACCACTTCACTTCTTACAACACACTCTCACTCCTTACAACACATTTTCACTTCACTTCTTACAACACACTCTCACTCCTTACAACACATTCTCACTTCACTTCTTAGAACACACACTCACTTCTTACACCACACTGTAACTCCTTATAACACGCTCTCACTTCACTTCTTACAACACACTCTCACTTCTTACAACACATTCTCACTTCACTTCTTAGAACACACACTCAATTCTTACAACACACTCTCACTCCTTACAACACACTCTCACTTCACTTCTTACAACACACTCTCACTCCTTACAACACATTCTCACTTCACTGCTTACAACACATTCTCATTCCTTACAACACGCTCTCACTTCACTTCTTACAACACATTCTCATTCCTTACAACACACTCTCACTTCACTTCTTACAACACATTCTCATTCCTTACAACACACTCTCACTTCACTTCTTACAACACACTCTCACTCCTTACAACACATTCTCACTTCACTTCTTACAACACACTCTCACTCCTGACAACACACTCTCACTCCTTACAATGCTTTCCTTTTATAATAATAATAATCATCATCATCATCATCATCAGGTGTCATGTCGATAAGCATAGTTGAAATTTCCCTTCCAAAATTATCTATCCTCAGTGCGTAGTACCCATCCTGTTGTTGATTATTTACCGTGCCTAGACACCAAGCTGTCAAGCATCTTTTATCCTTGACGTCCGCGATTTCTCTTTTCTTGTATTTGCCAGTTTTAACCAAGTATTGTGAAATGTGTTAGACGTATGACAGGAAACAGTCTGAGAGATAAGATCAGAAATGAAGAAGTGAGAAAAAAAGCTAGGAATAGCACCCGCATAGAATATATAAAGAAACAACAAATAAAATGGTTTGCCCATGAGACAAGGCAGAGTGATCAAAACACAACACAACGAGCCTTCAACAAACGTTGTGAGAACACCAGACCTAAGGGTCGACCCGGAAAAAGATGAATCGATGGAATATTACAAACACTAGAAAACATAACAGCAGAAGAAGCGAACAGAAGAGCAAAAGTCCGCAAATAAAATCTCTCCTCGACGCTGAAAGGCAAATGAGGAAGGAAAGCAGAAAAAGACGAAGAACCAAGTATTCTAACTTTCCTCTTCTCATTAGATTTTCCTCGTTGGTCTTTTATTAGCTGCTCAGGGAACTCTCAACATTCTTCTGAGAAATCCCATCTCAGTGTAAACTAATTTGTTGCTATAATATTTTATTTAACAAAAAAATTAAAAACAGACTGCCCTCATTGCATTTTAATGTATGTGGCATTATTTATAATAAAGTGTCTGTTTTTCATGATCCAATGCGTGTTTTACATCTTCAGTGGTACAATCTCGTTTAATTATGTACCATGATATTATTATATATAATCGTCATCATCATCATCATCATTGAGTGCCGTCTTCGCATGGAAAGTTGGGTACCATGAAGCGTCATTCCGCTCTGTCTCTTGCTTGCATGATGCAGGTTGTCATAGGTTGACTTGCCCATTCTTTGATGTTACTCGTCCATGTTAATCTTGGTCTGCCTTTGCCCTTTTTACCTTGTATTTTCTTTTCCAAGATCACTTTTATTAGGCTGATGTGTCTTTCAACATGCCCCCAAAAAGTCTAATTTGATCATGACACCACTTTGTCAGAATTAGTAAATCTTTAATGAGCTTTAGAGGAAAAAAAAATAGAGATAGAAACTGATAGAGCGATTCATACAGATGGAGCAAAAACTATTAAGAGTAAGTCAGAGAAACGACAGAAAAGCCTAAAATGAAAAGAAAATATATATATATATATATATATATATATATATATATCATCAGCATCAAGTTCCAGGCCTGCTGGCGTAGGTGATCATGTCTCTCCACAATTTTCGATCTCGACAGTTATTTATCATTTCTGTTGTTGACCTTCTGCCAAGCCATTCTCTTAAGCTGTATGGTATTGTTTCTCTTCGCTTCCCTCTATCTCTTCGTCCCTCAATTTTATTTTTCCAGTCTTACAATATATTCCAGTTGTTCTCTTCTCATTACATGGCCAAAATATTGATGATTGTTTCTTCCTAATATTGGAAATTAGCTCTCTTTTTGCTTTGACCTCATTCAGAACGTTTTCATTACTATTCTTATAAGTTATTATAAGTGTTAGAAAATATACATATAAGAATATATATACATATATATATCAAGAGAGTGAGAGAGAGAGAGAGAGAGAGAGAGAGAGAGAGAGAAAGAGAGATCATTTAATGGAAAAGAAAGAAGCAATATAGCCAGAAAAAGAGATGTAATAAATAACTGAGTCAAGCAAAGGTTGTCGATGATAAAGTAAAACAATAAACAAAATACAGCGTTTATTAAACATTGAAACAAATCAACACATGTTAAAGGCGGATGTGTCGGGCCTAAAGGCGCAGATATTTGGGCTCTACCGTAAACTAGCGACATAACACATCCACTACCATTTATTTCGTGAACGTCAAGAAACAGGGAAAACAAGACAATAAGGAAAAGAAAATTCGTTCGCACATTAAATATGGATATTTATATGTTATGTAGAGCCAGTCTTAACATATGGATGTGAATCATGGACAATAGGACAACAGACAAGAAAATCACTGGAATCTGTAGAAATGGGGTTTTACGGAAGAATGTTGAGAATACCATGGACAGCTAAGAAGAGTAATGAAGATGTTCTGAAAGAGGTCAAAACAAAAAGAGAGCTAATTTCCAATATTATGAAGAAGCAATCATCATTGTTTGGTCATGAAATGCGAAGAGAACAACTGGAATATATTGCAACAACTGGGAAAGTTGAGGGACGAGGAGAAAGAGGGAAGCAAAGAGAAAAAATACCGTACAGCTTAAGAGAATGGCTTAGCAGGAGGTCAACAACTGAAATGATAAATAACTGTCGAGATGGAAAGTTGTGGAGAGACATGATCACCTACGCCCGCAGGCCCGATACTTGATGATGATGATTTATGAAAATTAACTCACACATACCTGCGAATCCACTTGTGATCAAATAATCTGTGCCTGTTTTCAGGAGAAACAAATAAGTAATGAAATAAAATCGTGTATCTCACTACACACCTATGTACACCTAATATTATTTAAAACATCTTAAAAAGAATTGTACATTCTGCCAGTCTTGATAATTGTAAATGAGTAAATTGAACGAAAGTTTCTATAAGGATGTGACAATTAAATTTTGCATTTATTATAGATATATATATATATATATATATATATATGTATATATATATGTATATATATATATATATATATATATATATATATATATATATATATGTGTGTGTGCACACACTTATGTTATATACACTTTTATACGTGTTTATAATTTACCAGAGATGAAAATTATATTCAACATTAAAATTTACCGAAGCTAAATAGTACATGAAACAATTTAGATTTGCCCATTGCAGCCATTTGTCTTTTATATCAGACTCGGATGCCAGGTTTTTCCCCGCAGGCTAATGTTACGTCAATAAGCGAGGAAGCTGACGAGAGCTAAAGGGAGCGAGAGAGCGGGAAGATTTTAAACAATCGATTTGGCGAGTTGACCTGATAAAAGCACTTTACAACTGATGATGTAGTGTGCGTTCGCGGCTTGAATGAACAACGGGTTTGCTCGCACCCAAAAGAGTTATTCTGTCAACTCTCAAATACATATTTATTGTCAATAAAAAGTCGTATACAGAGGTTCTCAACCTATTTCTATCAATGGCACATTTACATTTTCAACTCCAGATTGTGTTTGTCTGGACACTCCACAACCCGTGATCGATTCACCCTGGAAGCAGTGTGAACTGTACTCGTGGTTAGAAAAAAAAAATACACCCGCGGTCGACCCAGCCGCTGGAAGAAATGGGTACTACTCTGTAGTGCACTGGGAAGGTGAGAATGCCGCCTTGCCTCGTGAGTTTCGATACTTGAAATTCAGAAGTCTCCGAACACCTCTGGCCCAGCACATATTGGTAAAAACTCACGTGCTAAGATGCCGATTCAAGTCTTGTGCTTTACATTTACCTTTACTTTTACCTTTACTCTAAAATATATTAACTTCTTTCATTTTATTCAATGAAATGTCTTACTTAAATTGAAAAAAAAAACAATTATTCGCAAATATTATATGTATCTTTTTGGGCAGTTATAATGTGAACCACAAATGCATTAAAATGGAAACTGTAAATAAATATTAATTTTGGGAAACCCCGAAGCGAGGCAAACAACGAAGTCACAGATACAAAGATATTTGCGTAGAACACAGGAAATACACACAAGGCAAAAATAAAAGCAGAGAATAGAAGAAAATAACATAAAACCTGTCTGCAATTCATATTTATGATCATCAACAAGACAACTTATCCACAGTGTTTGATGTGATGTCTAGCACACATAATCCCACAGACCACAAGATTACCAGGTTCAATGCAAAATAATAAATAAAGTGGCCTCCATTTTTTGATTACAGCGATTTTTGTCAGGGTAATTTTCCTTGCTCAAAGACATGACACACGGAATACC
This sequence comes from Megaustenia siamemsis, assembly GCA_032433765.1. Taxonomy (NCBI): domain Eukaryota; kingdom Metazoa; phylum Mollusca; class Gastropoda; order Stylommatophora; family Ariophantidae; genus Megaustenia; species Megaustenia siamemsis. The sequence continues at coordinate 60,628,166 of JAVIAB010000117.1, forward strand.
GTGTGCAAAACTACAAGCAAACTCAGAAATACTTGCAGATGTTATTACATGCGTTGGGCTGAAGGGCGTTAGTCTTTAGTACATTTGATCCATCGCAACAGCAGCGACTTTTGTCAATTTAGCATGGGGATTAATATCAGCAAAACGATTGTTTAAAAAAAAATAATTAAATAAAGAGCCCAGTCACGCCAAGTGGCGTATAGGGAATAAGGTGTTAGTGACCATACATTTTACAGACCTTCAGCACATGATTTCCGGGGTAATGTGGTCAGTATTACGCCCGCACAGCTTTACTTTCCCAGAAAAAATCCGGTACCCATTTAAGGCTGGGTGAACCCGGAAGCCGTCGGTTGGGATCGAACCCTACCCTTTGTCCTTTGTAGTCCAGTTCTCTAACCACTGAGCTATCGCGGCTCCCCAAAACGATTGTAACGACCATAAATTAATATAATTAAACGCATAGTAAAAAAAAAAGTAAAGTACCCCCGTCACACCAAGTGCCGTATAGGGATTATGGTGTTAGTGACCATGAATTTTACAGACCTTCAGCACATGATTTTTGGGGTAATGTGGTCGGTATTACACCCGTACCGCTTCACTTTCCCTGAAAAAAATCTGGTACCCATTAAAGGCTGGGTGAACCCGGAAGCCGTCGGTTGGGATCAAACCCTACCTCTTGTCCTTAGTAGTCCAGTTCACTAACCACTGAGCTATCGCGGCTCCCATAATTAAAAGCATGAAGTAGATAAATTCAAACAACTAGGTAGTCTGATAGCATATGATAACAAAAATAGCAGAATTGGACTCAAAGAAAGAAAAGTCTGGTCATATTATCTTTTACGTGACAACATTATTGCCAGAAAAGAATTCACAACAGAAGCCAAAAAGCGTATTGAACACAAACTTCATCCCGACGTTATGAAATCAATGTCACATTTGACGCTGTATTATCAAACAATTGCTATAAGTCCGTCTATATTCTTTAATGGGAACCAGCTGGAGAGACAGAATTAGTAACTAAACTAAGAAAACAATTAGGTACCATTCGCGCAGAGGTAGCTATCAGGAAACAAACAAATTGTGAGTGGTTTGACCACGTCACATTACAGAAAAAAAAACAAAAAAACAATTGAAGCTAAAAACAACCCATGCAGATATCAACCAGCTCTACAAGAACAACAGATTTACAATCTATTGGTTGTAATATATCATCATCATCGAGTGCCGTCTCCGCATCGAAGGTTGGCTACCATGGAACGCCATTCTACTCTGTCTCTTGCTTTGATGATGCAGGTTGTCATAGGTTGACTTACCCATCTTTTGAAGTTACTCGCCCATGTTAGTCTTGGTCTGCCTCTGCCTCTTATATCTTGTATTTTCCCTTCCAATTTGACTTTTATTAGGCTGTTGTGTCTTTTAACATGCCCCAAAATTTTTATTTGTCTTGTTCTAATTGTTTTTAGTAGTTCTCTTTTCATTTTTAGTTGTTTTAAAACTTTATCGTTTGTTTTCTTTTCTTTTCATCCAATTCTACCTATTCTTCTATAAATCTACATTTCAAAGGCTTCAATTTTCTTTTCTGTTTTCTTGTCTAATGTCCATGTTTTGTAATATATAACTGAACTAAAAAGGGATTGTGGCGGTGAAGGGATGGATGGTCTAGGTAGTCTAGATGTCAGTCTCTGGGAAGGAAGTACCCAGGTTCCAACCTCCTACGGGAAGTGATATGTGTGTGTGTTTGTATGTTTATCAAAAACATAAAAAAATCTGTCGGTGGTTTTTTCTTAGTGGCTTTACCCTCACCCCAGCCGAGACAAGTTGTCAGCCAAAGTCTACGTAGACCATATATCTCAGGCCGTGCTACGGAGTTCGTGCACGTGGATAAGGATTCTCTTAGAATTTTCTCGAAGTGTGGATGGGGGTGGGAGTAACAGGAATACTTATAGCTAGAGGCAAGATAAAAAAGAGCTAGAGGTAAGATCTAAAAGAGCTAGAGGCAAGATAAAAAAGAGCTAGAGGTAAGATCTAAAAGAGCTAGAGGCAAGATAAAAAAGAACAAGAGGTAAGATCAACAAGAGCTAGAGGTAAGATCAACAAGAGCTAGAGACAAGATCAACAAGAGCTAGAGACAAGATCAACAAGAGCCAGAGGCAAGATCAACAAGAGCTAGAGGCAAGATCAGTATAAGTTGGAGTTAGAGAAAGAATAGCAGTTACCTAGGATCAGTCTGTTTAGAAGTAGATAGAATAACAACAAAAAACAAATGAATTAGAAAGCTATAGAACAATACAGAATATCAGCTAGAGACAGTAATAAGATAGTTTATTTGTGAAGTATTCCAAGTGATATTCAGAAGTGTTGTGCTCCTGGGAACAATTAATAAGTAAATCGAATAGAACCAAAGTGTAACGTAAGACAGTTGTGAATGTAAAAGATATAATTTTATATGTCACAGACAATAGATACAGCGACGAATCAATATCCATCGGCGTTAGCCTCTTGCATTTATCCCAAATGAAGAACGTTGATCAAGAATTTTTAGTACTACTACTAATTTACCTTGTGCCGAGAGGACTACTCAATAAACTTGAATTTTTTCGTTCGCCAGCTTTATACCTCTGACAAAGTCTCTAGAGACTAGGAACTGAATTTTGCGTGTTATTACGTTTTTTCTTGGCAGCCGTGTGCACAGGGGTCCCTAGCCGCACAGGCAGATAAATGCGTCTTCGGAAGTACTCATATTTTTTCCGTCCATGAGTAACTGACGTTTCAAGCCGAGCCCCGCTGCTGAGACCAGGGGTGGTTGCCGCAGAGAGAAATCGTAAATAAAAATCCCAACTGGTGCAGTCGGGATTTGAACACACAACCTCTCTGTCTCGAGGCCGGCGTCTTGCCTCGCGACCAACCAATTCCCCTATAAACTTGAATGAACATGATTTGCGTGGTCTGTGATTGCTGACTAAGTTGTGCTGTGATTTATGTGAACTCTGGCAAAAAAATAACTAGCAAACTTTTTCCACTCTGGCATAGCAGCGCTGGGATGAAGCATAGCAACGTTGGGATGAAGCATAGCAACGCTGGGATGAAGCATAGTAACGCTGGGATAAGCATAGCAACGCTGGGATGAAGCATAGCAACGCTGGGATGAAGCATAGCAACGCTGGGATGAAACATAGCAACGCTGGGATGAAGTCAAAATGATTTAATTCTCGTTTTTTTTTTTTGCCTCCCAGCACCAGAACTGGAAGTTGTCAGCGACCCACAGCTGATGGCTTGCACCAGGATCGGTGAACCAAAACCATCCCAACCCTGCTCCACCTCTCCGTGGTGCCTCCAGTAACAGACTAACCTGTCTAGTCTGGCCAAGCGTGCAGGAATTGTTGAGGGAAGACAACCCGGTACTCAAAAATGTCGTGCCGAAGTCGGATGTGTTGGGCCGAAAGGCGCCAATATAACAGTTATACTGCAAACCACAACACAACGCAGACACGTCCACTACGTCCTTGTAAGGGCGGATGATGAAGAGGAATATTCTAGTCTACCAGATACTCTAGAAAACTTTAGTCATCGGGCGAACGCAACCAACCATTCACGTTTTGTCTTTAACGTTATTTCTTTGTTGAACAATAGTGGTGTAATCTGTCCGATAAAGGGGTAGGGTTCGATCCCAACCGACGGCTTCCGGGTTCACCCAGCCTTAAATGGGTACCGGATTTTTTTCTGGGAAAGTAAAGCAGCACGGGCGTAATACTGACCACATTACCCCAAAAATCATGTGCTGAAGGTCTGTAAAATAAATATAGGGTCACTAACACCATATTCCCTATACGCCACTAGGCGTGACGGGGGTACTTTACTTTTTTACTGTCGATAACGCCAGCCCTGTTGTATCCTAAGTCTACTTTTTCTGTTTGCTTGCCGTCGCGTGATAGTAACTATCATAATTTTTTTTTTTAAACTCTTTTACCTGCTGCACAAAATAATCAAATTTTCTGTTTGCAACTTGTATGTACTCCGCGCCGAATATACATTTCGATGTTGATTGTTCCTGGTAATTCAAAAAAAAAAAAAAAACCCAACAAAAACAATATTTTTCTCACAATCATTGTTTTCTTCCTGTTTACACAAACAACAAATTTGGAAATACCGCTCGTATTTTTTTCTTAATTTGTATTTACGTAACCTTAATACGTCTTCTACTCATTTGATGTTATCAATAGCCAGAAGCTATCAAATAGAACAAAGTACACATCACAGGATCGTTCTGAAGCCTCGTTGTGGCTGCTAAGAAAATGTGAAGTCAGACCGTTTGCGAAGGAATAGTAAACATTTCCAGGCATAAACATTCTGTTTGCTAAACGCTGTTTCTGGTTTCCTTTAAGTGAACACTGCAAGAAAAAAAACAAATAAATGTTGTTTTTGTTGAGCGACAGAGGTAATATTTTAACGCACATTTACTTTCAAATTAAGGACGTAAAATACGAAAACAATTTTATATTATATATATTAACATCTTTTTTTTTTTTTATTGTGAAGTACCCATAAACGAAGGAGCGGCGATAACTCAGTGGTTAGTGATCTGGACTACAAAGAACAAGAGGTAGGGTTCGATCCCAATCGACGGCTTCCGGTTACACCCAGTCTTATATGGGTACCGGATTTTTTCTGGGAAAGTAAAGCGGCATGGGCGTAATACCGAACCACATTACCCCCAAAATCATGTGCTGAAGGTTTGCAGAATTTATGGTCACTAACACCATATTCCCTATACGCCACTTGGTGTGACGGGGGCTCTTAACTTTTTTAAATTTTTGTTTTTTACCAATAAACGAAACGTCTGTTGGTTTATGAAGTATTGTATGTTGTTACATAGTGCCCTCAACTCTCTAACAGCAAGCGCAAATATCATGTCCAATTCTATTGTCCTTTCGAGTCAAGGACGGCATATAGGGCAGAAACTCAGTACTCTTCATGTCCCACGATCTTCGCTATTAAGTGTCAGGCTGCATAGGGCCTGCATAGGTTTCTCGTTACACGTCTCTGTTCTGGGTGTACATCTCAAACTCGGCAAGGTGACTGATGCCTGCTGTTATTGCCTTTCGCCTCAGTGTTCTCTAGGTCGAGCTCTTTTATCTTTCCAATTCAAGTGATTGTATTGAGATCTTGTTGCCTCTTCTCAACATATGACCGCCTTCTTTTCTTGTAGTCTCTTCTCATCACATGACCAACATATGACCGCCTTCTTCTCTTGTAGTCTCTTCTCATCACATGGCTAACATATGCCCGCCTTCTTTTCTTGTAGTCTCTTCTCATCACATTTCCAACATATAACCGCCTTCTTCTTTTCTTGTTATCTCATCTCATCACATAACCAATATATGACCACCTTCTTCTCTTGTTGTCTCTTCTCATCACATTTCCAACATATAACCACAATCTTCTCTTGATTATAGATGTTACGTTTCTCTTATTCCTGCACTGGTCTTACATTAATTCCGTTGTATTATATTCCTGTGTCATTTTCTTTCAAATGCATGCAATTAATTTTAGTCATTCAGTGGATACCTTCACACTGTAACATACACGGGAACGAACGCGCAGATAATTTAGCTAAGGAGGGAGGGAGATTACCACAAGAGAACCATCCGCTCAGTTATGATGAAGCCAAATCCATCCTCAAGGGTCAGTTCCATGAAAAATGGAAACGAGAACACCCAAAGCATAACGGGAGTGACGGATACCACCAACTATCAAGGAGGGATCAAGTCATCATACTTCACCTACGCACAGGCCACAATAGAATGAGACCACATGTCACCAAATTCAAAATAGGTACAACCAGCCTATGCCACTGTACAATAGACAATATGACTACAAAACAGGATTGCCCCCAGTACACAGACCTGAGAAGAGCAATGTGGTCCACGCCCACCTCTCTGGAAGAGAAATTATATGGGGCAATCGAATCACTTAAACAGACAGCTGACTTCATGAGAGAGTCTGGAATCCTACTCTGATTGAGCCTTGATCGCAGAGAGAGAGAGAGAGAGAGAGAGAGAGAGAGAGAGAAATTAATTTTATATTTCTTTCGCTGATGGTATGATGCTGTTTTCAAATCTTCCAATGACGAGCAGTTTATTTTTAATAGTTCCATTGGTCAGTATCATTCCCGGCCGACCTACTTTCCCAGAAAAAAAAAAAAAATAAATGTGTTCCTGCTGAAGGCCTATTGGGCCGAAACGTCGTTTAGTCTGTGTCGTCCACTAATCACGTAAAGCTTCTAACATACCATTTTTTTCTATTTTTTTTATTTGTCCTCACATTCAGCTTTACTGCAGCTTCGCATTTTTATGCATTCATTTGCATTTCTTTGCCTTAACCCCTTATTCTCGGTAGCCTAGTTGGGGAAACCACCCGGCTGGGCTACTTACATTCTGACAACCCGTTCTCGATTCCTGCTGGAAGCAGTGTGAGTTGTACTTGTGGTTTGAAAAAAAAAATACTCCCGCGGTCAACCCAGCCGCTGGCAGAATTGGGTACCAGGGTAGTTCTCTGGAAAGGTGAGGAATGCCGCCGCCCATCGTTAATTTTGATGCTTGAAGGGACACTGTCCAGAAGTCTCCGAACACTTCTCGATTGCCGGCATAGCACATACGGGTGAAATCTGGCATGCTAAGACACCGACTCAAGTCTCGTACTTTACCTTTACTGTAGAAAACGAAGCGGAAAAAAAAAAAACATAAATGTAAAAATTACAAGGTGATTAAAAAAATTTTTTTTTTTTTTAAAAACGACCAACGTTGACGATTCTCAAAGTGGAATATCCGATAACTACTAGCTGAAGTTGACATTTAAGTACACAAGGGAGGTAAACTGATTGTCGTCCGTAGAGGATTGTTTCCCTTTGCTAGAACAAGTGTGGTAGCCAATTTTTGGTGTTCAAATCACGAAACTAATCAAGGAACTTGGTTGCTGTTCTTGGAGTTAATGTCCTGACAAAAGGGGACTGTGTACAGGACAGGGGACTAGTGTGTGTACAGGACAGGGGACTAGTGTGTGTACAGGACAGATGGCGTGGAGGTTGAAGTTCGTACAGATTAAGGGCAAGAATAATTAGGTGTAGGTTTTAAGCTATTTGGTTCTGTTGTACAACTGAGGGACTAGCTGTCTTGTCTGTATGTCTGTCTGTTTGTCTCTCTGTCTACCTATCTACCTACCTACCTGTCTGTCTGCCTGCCTACCTGCCTGTCTGCCTGTCTACCTACCTACCTACCTACCTACCTACCTACCTACCTACCTACCTACCTACCTACCTACTTACCTACCTACCTACCTACCTACCTATCTACCTACCTACCTACCTGCCTGCCTGCCTGCCTACCTGCCTACCTGCCTGTCTACCTATCTACATATATATATATTACGTTTATCAAATAATATTATATTGTATTTATCAAGTGAAAATTCTCAATGACCAGAATGTTGGTTCTGAGGTTCAGTGATCTCTATCCAAAATGCACTTATGAAACCTTTCGTCATGCTCATCATGATCATGTGCCTTGCAGGCTGACGTAGCCGATCATCTCTCTCCCCATCTCTCGGTCCTTTATGCATTTTATAATTTCAATCGGTGATCTTTTATTATTTGGGTAAGCATTTCAATATTTCTTTTCTTGGTTTTTCTCTGCTGCTTTTTCTACTCATTTTGCTCGATGTTCTAGTAATGTCACTGCCTTCTTTTCGCATCACATGCCCAAATAATGTAGACTGCCTTTTTCTTATGAATCTTATGGTATTTATGGTTTCTCCATCATCATCATCATTATTGAGTGCCGTCTCCGCATAGAAGGTTGGCTACCATGGAGCGCCATTCCACCATGTCTCTTGCTTTGATGGTGCAGATTGTCAAAGGTTGACTTGGTTTCTCCAGCTCTTTTTAAATATTCATCACACTGGCCACGTCATATTTACGAGCTGTTTTCTTGCGTCTCGAGTCGGCTGCTAGATCCTGGTCTTTCCAGAACCAGTAATTGGTTGCTGGGAAGGGTTGAAAAACACGTAGTGTAAAACCAACCAGCCAAATGAAAATGATTGAAACCACGGTCTCCGTTCTTAGAGAAGTTCTTCACGTTGTATAATATACGTTAGTCTGGTGTGCTAGTGTCCACATGCCACTCTATTTTACACACAGGTAGAAAGAACATATATAGAAGGAAAATGATATCCAGGTAGATGGGTTGAGCATATGTAGATATAAAACTAACATCCTCGGAGGCAGGTAGAACATATGTAGTTTGGGGGCCTCGGTAGCCTAGTTTGGAAAACCACTCGACTGGACTACCGACGTTCGGACAACCCGTGTTCGATTCTCGCTGGGAGCAGTGTGAGTTGTACTCGTGGCTGGAAAAAGAAATACCCCCACGGTCGACCCAGCCGTTGGCAGAAAAGGGTACCAGGGTATTACCCTGGGAAGGTGAGGAATGTCGCCTCGCATCTGAGTTTCTTGAGGCGACACTATGCAGAAATCTCCGAACATTTCTGGATAGGCGGCCGAGCACATATGGCCGAGCACATATGGGTGGAAACTCGCGTGCTAAGATAGACAGCCGAGCACATATGTGTGGAAACTCGCGTGCTAAGATAGACAGCCGAGCACATATGGCCGAGCACATATGGCCGAGCACATATGGGTGTAAACTCGCGTGCTAAGATAGGCGGCCGAGCACATATGGGTGTAAACTCGCGTGCTAAGATAGGCGGCCGAGCACATATGGGTGTAAACTCGCGTGCTAAGATAGGCGGCCGAGCACATATGAGTGTAAACTCGCGTGCTAAGACGCCGGTTCATGTTTCGTACTTTACCATTACCCTTACATGTGTAGAAACAAACGCTTTAACATTGGTTAAAGCACGATATAGTATATGTGATTGGAGGCTTAGAAAACAGGATGATAGTGAGTCTCAAACAAAGCGCTGTGCTAGAACAAAAGGTAACATCATTATCATACAGTGAACAACGAAATATCACTGATCTGTGACAATTAGTTAAGCCAGTTCGTGGGAAAATAACTGAGTCTATATAAATTTTCCTGGAAACCGTAAGTCAGCGAAATGAGGTTGATAAATGAACCAATTTTCTAACCAGAAAGCTGGCTATTTTTTCGAGACAGTCGTTCACCTTTTGACTTAGTTCAGAAGTTGGACGGATGTTCGTGATTTGCATGAGAAACTAACTTTTTTTTGCCAACTATATTTCTTATGATAAATGTGTCGGAAACGGGCCCAGTATATATGCAAGAGAGAAAATAAAGTATTCTGGAGAGCGTGGGAACATAGAGATTTGGGTGTTCAAGTAAGGAAACAGAGAATTAGACATGAGGTAGAGAGCACACATAGATAGGAAATAGCTTAGATAAGAGAGATCGGACGAGAGGAATAAATTTGGAACTAAAACATGGATTCATGAATATCGTCAGATTGTCTTAAATAGTATACAATAAGACAAAGAGATGATAGATAATAAATACATCGACGTGTACAAATTATCCAAATTTGAATATACACAATTCCGCATTTATTTACATCACATTTTTATTTAATTCCAAGTCTGTGATAAAAGTAGTCCGGTCACGTCACGTGGCGTATGGACAATATAGTGACTTTAATTTTGATAGACCTTCGGCTCATGAATTTTTGGGTTATGTGGTCGGTATTACAACCGTACCGTTTTCATCATCATCATCATCATCATCATCATCATCATCATCATCATCATCATCATCACCATCATCATCATCATCATCATCATCGAGTGCAGTCTCCGCAACGAAGGTTAGCTGCCGTGGATCGCCATTCCACCCTGTTTCTTGCTTTGATGGTGCAGGTTGTCATAGATTGGCTTGTCCATCTTTTGATGTTACTCGTCCATGTTAGTTTTGGTCTGCCTCTACCTCTGTTACCTTGGTACTTTCCCTTACAATATTACTTTTAGTAGGCTGTTGTGTCTTTTAACGTGCCCCAAAAATTTCATTTGTCTTGTCTTAATTGTATTTAGTAGTTCTCTTTTTATTTTTAGTTGTTTTAAAACTACCACATCCACTACAGAACGATCATAGGCCAAGATTAATAATAGAAATCATTAAACTGATTATGATTATATAATTAGAGAAAAAGAGTCTGTCATGATTTACCTGTTGTGATCAAATATAAATGTGATGTGCTGTGAACAATAACATCAAGATATAATTACAATAAAGAGTCTGTAATTACTATAACACATAAGCAACAAACTAATTCCAGAGTCTGAGATTTAAGAGAAGATTTCAAAATGACTTTCCAAGGCTGTTTCTAAATTCATTTGTTAAAGAGTTCCACCTACACTTCCGATGTCGTTATCCTCCTCATTACCGGAGCATCTGCACTGTGTCATTTAGCGAAGTCTCCATGACAACCGAGTTATTGAACAAGTCTGTAGGCTAAGTTTGTCAGGTTCAGTTTTGTAGGAGCAGCAATTATGTTTTTGGGTGGGGAAGGGGGGGGGGGTGGAGTCTCCCTTCTGAGATTCACTCAGATCAACTAGACACAGTATTATTGCACTGATCCAATATGAGATAATTATCAATTTTGCCAAAATAAATGACAACAAAACAACTGTTTTAACGGCATTTTTTCATTACAGCGGCCCGTCGGGGGCGAGGGGAGGAGGGGGGAGGGGAGAGAGAGAGAGAAATATGACCGGAGAATAAAGACCGAATGTCCTTTAGTAGTCGCCATGGTCTGAATTTTTATTTCATCCAAAACATAGATAGGAAACAAAAGACTTATTGATCCGACAGAATTTCAAATCTGTCATGGTTTGGAGCATATCGAGTTATCGGTCCAAGAACCAGCTCTCGGTTACACATTTTGCTTCAGGAGCACTGTTTTAAAACGTTAGAATCACACTACAACAGGCCAAAATGAAATCAAATGCTCAACAACAAAGTAAGTAAAGTACCCCCGTCACCCCAAGAGGCGTATAGGGAATATGGTGTTAGTGACCAAACATTTTACAGACCTTCGGCACATGATTTTTGGGAAAATGTAGTCGGTATTACGCCCGTGCCGCTTTACTTCCCCATAAAAAAATCCGGTACCCATTGAAGGCTGGGTGAACCGGAAGCCGTCGGTTGGGATCGAACTATACCTCTTGTCCTTTTTTATTCCAGTTCACTAACCACTAAGCTATCACGGCTCCCTCAACAACAATTGCATCACAATATTTACTCTGTTATCTTGGAAATCAAACAAAGTTATCTTATTTTAAAATTCGTTTGGTTACGGCCAAACTAACAGTTTTGTCGCTAGGCAACGGTAGTTTGAGATCTTTGGCTTTCAAGAATCGCCATCCGCAACAGATGGCGCTCTTTAGTAAATATGTCGCACTGACCTGGGCACAAGGTGGCAATATTTAGTGTAAAAGTTGATATTAGCAGTTTTAAACGTTCTGTAGCTTAGATAACATTTCAAAATACATGGATGACTCGTTTGATTGCTTTTTGCTGTAATGTGAGTGACGTTAATTATAAAGAAATAAGAAGCGTATACACAGTCAAAGAAGAATGCAATTAGCCAATATAACACTTCGTATGAGTAGGGAATAATATTATGAGGTAAAACTACTTCACTCACATGTACAACAACAATTGCTTCACTCACATGTACAACAACAATTACTTCACTCACATGTACAACAACAATTACTTCACTCACATGTACAACAACAATTGCTTCACTCACATGTACAACAACAATTACTTCACTCACATGTACAACAACAATTACTTCCCTCACATGTCCAACAACAATTACTTCACTCACATGTACAACAACAATTACTTCACTCACATGTCCAACAACAATTACTTCACTCACATGTACAGCAACAATTACTTCACTTACATGTACAACAACAATTGCTTCACTCACATGTACAGCAACAATTGCTTCACTCACATGTACAACAACAATTGCTTCACTCACATGTACAGCAACAATTACTTCACTCACATGTACAACAACAATTGCTTCACTCACATGTACAACAACAATTACTTCACTCACATGTACAACAACAATTACTTCACTCACATGTACAACAACAATTACTTCACTCACATGTACAACAACAATTACTTCACTCACATGTACAACAACAATTACTTCACTCACATGTACAACAACAATTACTTCACTCACATGTACAACAACAATTACTTCACCCACATGTACAACATAAATTTCTTCACCCACATGAACAATATAAATTACTTCACCCACATGTACAACATGGGAGCCGCGATAGCTCAGTGGTTAGTGAACTGGACTACAAAGGACAAGGGTAGGGTTCGATCCCAACCGACGACTTCCGGGTTCACCCAGCCTTAAATGGGTACCGGCTTTTTCTGGGAAAGTAAAGCATAAGATGTTCAATATTTCTTTACGTGGTTTTTCCTCTGCTCTTTTTTCCAATAAATCTGTCTGTTGTTATAGTATTTTCAATGTCTTCTTTTCGCATGGCATATCCAATAAAGGTAGATTGTCTATTTCTTATGATTTTGATGATATTTCCGGTTTCTCCAGTTCACTTGAAACATTCTTCAATTATTTTTTTTTGTTATCCATGTAATTCGTAGCATTCTTCTGATAAATCACACCTCAGCTGCCTCTAATGTTCTTTGTGTTGTCTTGCTTATCGTCTATGACTCTTTTCCGTGTAGTAGAACAGGTTCAATGTAGCACTTTAGGACACGTTTTCTAACATTAATTAACGATGATTTGTTACATAGGATGTTTTTCACTCAACGGAATTATGTCTTTGCTTGTTCTATTCTGCTTCTAATTTCTGCTGTGCATCTACCATCTGACGTTATTATGCTTGTTTTATTCTGCTTCTAATTTCTGCTGTGCATCTACCATCTGACGTTATTATGCTTGTTCTATTCTGCTTCTAATTTCTGCTGTGCATCTACCATCTGACGTTATTATGCTTGTTCTATTCTGCTTCTAATTTCTGCTGTGCATCTACCATCTGACGTTATTATTGATCCCAGGTATTTGAATCTATGCACTTGTTTCAAGGAAACAATATCATTCAATAATGGCTGAGGCTGTCAGAAGGGCGAGAGCTAAAACTTCAAGTTTTTATCAGCACCCAAAACTTTTATTAGAGCAACAGGACAATGTATATAATTTCCATTCAGTTCTCGGAATCTAAAACTAGCGGGCAATAAGAACCATCATCGTTTATAATTACTTACGATGAATGATGGTATCGTATGACGAAGGACAGTTCAGCTGCGTTCACTTTCAGTGCCGCTTATCCTTCTGTCTTTTGACGCGTGCTGTAGCTGCAATAATGGGGCTGCATGCTGCCTTTCTTTGTTTGGATTCTTCAGCGAGCTAAAGTTTATTTCGGATGATTCTACTGACACAGGCGGTTGAGGAAATATGGATTTCAATTCGTTTGCAGTGATACCGGGGGCTTCGACTAACTGTAACCATAAATTAGACTTTTAATATGAGCGCATGCAGCATGACATCAGGCATATGGTAACAAAAAAAAACAAACAAAAAAATGTTTTTAATACCCCTTAAAAAAATATCAGTGGCTTCCGTGCAACAGTGGAATACAGAGAAATAAAACAGAGAAATAAAAAGCCAGACTTCCTGTTAAAATTTGAAAGAGAAGTCAGTCACAGCATTTGTTAGTTCTTCCTGGGCCGAAGACAGCACATAGGGCGGAAGTCATAGCTCTTAACAATTAATGATTTGCTGTTAGTTCTTGTAGTTTTTTTTATATTTTTATTTTCTTGGTTGAACTTTCCTTAGTAATTTTTTTAGTGTTTCTCTGGGTCTTTCTTGTTTTCTTTTATCAGGTGTTTTCCACATGAATGACTGATTGGGAAGTCTTTCTTCATCCAATTTGACCACATGAACGATGTATTTTCAACGTTTCATTATAAAGCTCGACACGTAGTACTTGTATTTTTGTTTGACGTGACTGACTTTCCGTTTCAGTAAATAATCGCTGTTTGCGATGACGGCTTATTGCAGCCCTGTCAAAGGTCCATAGTAAGAGAGGAATTAAAATTGTAGAGAGGATAAACCATTTTTTTAAACAATCATTTAATCTCTAAATTTTTCTCTCCATCTTTCATTCGTCTTTTCGAGAGCACGAGCTGACCAACCGGCGGTTGAGGAGGTATGGGCAGTGAAAAAACAGATAAACAACATCCCACTTCACCTCTTGTGTAATTTTCCAAACATCACTTCACCTCATGGCTGAACTCCCCACATCTCACTTCACCTCATCGCTGAATTCACCACACATCCTTTTACCTCATCGCTAATCCCCACACCTCCCTTCACCTCCTCGCTAACTCCCCACATCTCCTTTCACCTCATCGCTGAATTCCCCACACCTCTCACTTCACCACATCCTAGAATTCCCCACACCTCTCTTCACCTCATCGCTAATTCCCCACACATCCCTTCATCTCATCGCTAACTCCCCATACCCCTCACTTCACCATATACTAGAACTCCCCTCACATCCCTTCACCTCATCGCTAACTCCCCACACCCCTCACTTCACCACATCCTAGAACTCCCCACACATCCCTTCACCTCATCGCTGAACTCCCCCACACCCCTCACTTCACCACATCCTAGAATTCCCCACACATCCTTTCACCTCATCACTAACTCCCCACACATCCCTTCACTTCATCGCTGAACTTCCCCACACCCCTCACTTCACCACATCCTAGAACTCCCCACACATCCCTTCACCTCATCGCTAACTCCCCACACATCCCTTCACCTCATCGCTGAACTCCCCCACACCTCTCACTTCCCCGAATCCTAGAACTCCCCACACTTCACTTCATATTTTCGCGAAACTCTCTAGAAACATTTACGCTACAGCAGTCAAATTAACGCGTTGATGGTCTCCCGAGTTCTCGCTGTGGTGGGATTTGTTGACATAGAAGACCTAGTATTGTGCTTACCTCTACGGTGAACAAGTACCAAGATTTTTAGCAAGATCCTAAAATTAGGAGAAAAAAATGTACATTTAAGGCGGCTACAACTATATTCTAAAAGACAAAGAAGAATGCCAACATATTATTTGAGAAGGCAGATGTAAGCAGAGATGATGGAGTGGCATGTAGTGATTTTAAAAGAATGGTAAAAACAGAATGGCTTGGAATGTATTTGTTGAAGACCTATGCTCTACAGGGAGCTGAAAGGTAAAAGAAGAGACAACTATATTCTAGTAATAACGACTGGGCATCAACATAGAGGCATTTATAACTAAAAATTATGGGATGGATGTCAGCTGCCAACAGACTCTTTCTGCCTCTCATTCTTTCTCCATGGCCTAGTTTTAGCTTCATTTTTCCCTTAAATTTTGTGTGTGTGGCCTGGGCGGGGTAAGGGTAATGTCAGTTCTTAAGACCACCCACGTGATCCATCACATGTGACGCCTCATCAATTCAGTTGATGTTCCACAATAAAGTGAAATTGGTATTAAAGTTATGGAACCAAGACTCCCATGTAACAGTTGAGGTGACAACGGTTTAGCGATCGACAACTTTTACAGTGTCCCTGAATTGGGCGAACAAATAGAGTTGATCAAGAATCTACTCCACCTTCAAGTGGTGCTACTGGAAACAGGTTAACCAGTCCTCGCAAGCTAGTAGTGATTAAAGGGAGAGGGCAGACTAGAGTTTAGAAAACCATTGCTGAAGTCGGATGTGCTGGTCCGAAAATCGCATATATCTCAATTTAGCTACATACTTTGACACAACGTGTCTACGCCAATTTAACATCCTTTTAAGGGCGGATGACGTTGAGAGCTGTATATACCTTTAGTAGTGGCTGGATGAACGTGAACATGAAAAGAAAGAAAATATTATTAAATTACAAAAATTAATACATTTCTATGAACATGTTTCTCTGACGTAGTCTCCACAATGTAGTTGTAGAAAAGCTTGTAACCTCTCTAGCTGTGCTCATGGTAGCTAAACTATCAGAATGGCCACCCAAAGTGGAAAATACAAATAGACGCACCAAAATGTCAAATGAGATGTGCTGGACCATCGCCAAGGCAGCTGGAGGGTGAAAGAGAAACCCGAAAACACCCCAACTACCATTACGCTTTCAGCAATAGGCGGGTGACGTCATTCTACCCACAACCGCCTCTGCTCATAAAGCTGAAAATGTCACGTTAGTTGTGTGTTTCCAGGGTTTCCCTTTCAGCTCTTATGCTCCCTTCATAGATGGCGATGGGCTTACACGATTAACGTAAAAGTGCAACTTAATTCTCACTTTGGTGACGTCACAATTTAAAAGATAATATTCCAATAGCCAGCCATAACAGATTACGTGCCAGCGTGAGCTCTCTTTATATTCATTTAAATCACGGAAAAAAAATCACGTTTGGCACTTGAACTTCACAATTGAAGTTAAAACTCTAAACGGAAGAAAAAGATGAACGGGAATTAGCAATCGAACAAAGTGCATTAACCTGAGCGCCTCAAGTAGACGTTGTTATTCATTTCAAAACAGTTCTAAACTTTTGGGTCAAATTAACGACAAATAAGGGAGCCGCGATAGCTTAGTGGTTAGTGATTTGGACTACAAAGGACAAGAGGTAGGGTTCTATCCCAACCAACGGCTTCCGACTTCACCCAGCCTTAAATGGGTAGAGGATTTTTTTCTGGGAAAGTAAAGCAGCACGGGCGTAATATCGACCACATTACCCCAGAAATCATGTACTGAAGATCTGTAAATTTTATGGTCACTAACACCATATTACCTATACGCCACTTGGCGTAGACAGGGGTACCATACTTTTTTTTTTAACGACAAATAACAATCTGACATCAACAAATTGTCTTGAAGATCTGGAGAACAGACCCCAGAACATGAACTTAAAAAGTGTGTGTGTTCTTGATATTTATTCATGAGACAATCATCGCGGTACTCGTTACTGTACTGAGGTTGCGTCACGAGCGAGAACACATTTCCAATCACGTGATTGATACAATCATAACAGGTATCATCCGTTCACAAGTCAAAACTTCGTGTTATATTTATCATTATCATGTGCCATACCGGTTGGCGTAGGCGATCATGCCCTTCCACAATCTTCTGTCTACAGTACATCGTATCAGTTCTGTTGTTGACTGCTTTCCATGCCATGACACCAAGCTATCCAGTTTCTTCTCTCTTTGTCGTCCGCGATCTCTCTTTCCTTTTATTTTGCCAGTTGTAACCAAGTATTCCAACTTTCCTCTTTTCATGATGTGACCAAAAAATGTTGATTGTTTCTTTCTGATGTTTTTTAATGAGCTCCCTTTTTGTTTTGGCCTTTTTAAGAATTTCCTCATTGGTCTTTTTAGCTGTCCAGGGAACTTCCCATCTATGTGGCCTCTAATCGCCTTTTCATATGTTTGTCTACTTTCCATGATTCGCTTCCACAGGTCAGAATTATTATGGAAAATATAAACAGAACGTTATTAAGCGGAATTAAGTAGGGGGTTATGTTTCTTAAATAGGAAAAAAAATAATCCCAGCTTTAAAGAAGTCTTTATTAGTAAATACA
Source organism: Megaustenia siamemsis (assembly GCA_032433765.1). Taxonomy (NCBI): domain Eukaryota; kingdom Metazoa; phylum Mollusca; class Gastropoda; order Stylommatophora; family Ariophantidae; genus Megaustenia; species Megaustenia siamemsis. The sequence continues at coordinate 60,645,816 of JAVIAB010000117.1, forward strand.
ATCTCCAATAAAAAATTAAAATTTTCAACTCCAGTGCTAAGTCAATCATATTATATGACTGTGTAACATGTAGAACAATAACAGGATGAAATGGATATGACAGGTTAAAATCACTAATGTAGAACTAGGGAAAAGTATCAGTCGGAAGTCAACTGATACTGTTACATGACCGGCCCTTTTTTTGGAAATCAGAAGGAAAAAGATCATAGGAAGTCAACAATATTCATGGGGAAGACAGATGGAAGCAGAGATGAAGATAATCAGGAAGATTTGGAATGATCTTAAAAGAATGGCAAGAAACAACAGAGGTGACTATATCCATTGGATTGATTGTTGTTGATGTAAAGCCACGAGTTGATACGGACAGGGTACCCTTTCATTCGTTCATGTGGTGGGTCGTAATGGCTTTCATGACATTCTTGACTCATACTGGAGAGGTTCGATTTCGTCTATCCCCGGCTACGCTGGCAAACTACTAGTCCAACCCAGAAGTACTACAATACTAGGTCTTTTATATCAGTAACATCCACTACTATAGGAACACGGCGATCCTAACTTCTGTTAGCCAGTCTGTTTGACGCAGACTGTTACCAGGGGGAGACCACGAGGAGGTAGATCTGCTAGGTATTGGTCACCTGATAGTGCGCCAACCCTGTTATTGCCACCAAAAATCGCAGGCCTTTTTTTTATTAACGGAATCAACGAAAAAGGAGGACAATCAAGACCAAGCAGACAATCGATTAATGAAAAATCAGACCTAGAGATGGACGCCAAAACATAAAACTCATTCACTTAACTCAATATTTGCTCGAACGCTCTAGTTTTCCCTCGACGCTAGAAGGCAAGAGAGATAGAGGACAGTAAAGTTAATGTCAACAGATTAGACCAACCATAAGAAAATGAAGCCAAACCAATTAGCAATGGCTAGTATCATGAAAAATGGAAATAAGAACACCCAAAGTATAACGAGAGGGATACCACCAACTATCAAGGAGGGATCAAGTCATCATACTTCGCCTACGCACTGGCCACAACAGAATGAGAAACCACATGTTTAACAAACTCAAAATAAAAATTACCAGTCATTGCCACTGTACCCTGGATAACATAACAACAAAATACGTTCTACAAGATTGGCCCCAGTACACAGGCCTGATGAGATCAATGTGGCCCACACCCACCTCTCTGGAAGAGGAATTCTGTGGGGCAACCGAATTCCTGAAACAGACAGCTGCCTTCATAAGAGAGTCTAGAGTCTTAGTCTGAATGAGCCATGATCGCAGAAGAAGAAACAAAACAAATTGTTTTAGTCAAGTCTAGTGTAGTCGGTGGTAGATCATCTTTGCACAACAGATAACTCCATAGTTCTCATTTCCCCTCCTTGTATACGAATCACTCACTAACGAAACCACTAAAGATGGCCTCAGCTCATATTCACGAACTTCGCGGCACCGACGAAGACCTTGACCCCACCTTCCTTACACAACTCCTACAACACCTGTGGCAGGTAACAGTAGTTTTATTTGTTTCTAAACTCACCGTGAACTGGGAGGACCCCGGAATCCGCTCGAGCGATACAATTTATTTGCGTTTGTCATTATTCTTTCTTTACCACCACTCGTAATAGGTAATCCACTGTTTCCATCGACTAGCGAAAGAATTCAACAATGAAGGAACCGACCATCTTTGCGATGTACAGCCTATATACTAACCCAACGTTACATCTACTTCTTAGTCTTATCTGAAATTACCGCCCCCTTTTGCACGAGAATTGTATCGATCAGAACTTAGATATCTAGGTCATGCAATGACGTCAGTTTAAAGAAAGGTCCCACAAGAGCCATGTCCTTGATCTTGCCGTATTTGCATAACGGAAGGATGTAATAAATCAAGGAAGCTGAAGTTGGCCAAGCTCTTCTACGTCTAGATCTGCTAAACCTGGACGTAATAACGTCATAGACTGGAGCGTGACAAAACTACACCTTGATTTCTGGAAAAAAGATCTGGTACTTTATTATCCTTCTTATTCTTTTGCGCATTATTATAATTGTTGTTGTTGTTATTTATTGCTCTACTCTTCTTCTGTTTCTTCATCTTCATCTGATAGTCTACGAAATGGAGAATGGAGTGTGTGTGTGTGTGTGTGTGTGTGTGAGAGAGATAGAGAGAGAGAGAGAGAGAGAGAGATGGTACGAAAGCAGCTAATTCATAAAGACCACCATCGACAAAATAAAAATGACGAAAAGAAGTCGCGTTTGACTGAACGGGCCACTGATGTTTTTGTTATGTATCATCATCATCAAAATCATCACCAACATCATTACCAACATCATCACCAACATCATCACCAACATCATCACCAACATCATTAACAGCATTATCACCAAAATAATTCCAAACATTGACACCAACATCATCATCATCATCATCATCATCATCATCATCATCATCATCATCATCATCATCATCATCACCATGATCGTCATCATCATTATCATCACCAACATCATCACCAACATCATCAACAGCATTATCACCAAAATAATTCCAAACATTGACACCAACATCATCATCATCATCATCATCACCATGATCATCATCATCAACATCCTCATCAATATTATCACCAACATGATCATCATCATCATCATCACTATTATCAAGTAGTCTTTTCTGATGAGGACATTTCTTATCTATTGACCGGAAGTCTGCATGTTTCTCGCTGGCTGTCTGCCTGAAATAGCTTTGCCTCATTGAGCGTTGTCTGTATGGAGTCTATTTGTCCTGGTACCATCGTCTACTGTTCTCCCACTTCCTTGTTCTCCAGGAAAAATACCTACCACAATTGTTCATTAAAACCATGATGGCGTTATCTCCATTAATTATGACGCTAAAAACGTTATATTTAATTGACAACTATACGCCGCTGGATAGTTTAACTGTAAAGCGATGTAGTTACATACACATTTGATATTTAACAAATTTGGCTTAATTCTTCTTTTCCTTGGCCGAGAATGATGCACTATGTGGCTTCTTGTAGGTAGACGACATCGATATCCCACCTTTGATAGAAGAAGTAGATATGCTTCACAGCATGTCCCAAGTCTGGTCTATACTGTATCTTCTATTAATTACTAGACGGATTTATGAGCAACTGGGTTAAGATAATGATTTTCTTCTTTTCTTTCCGACTTGCCTTTTAGTGTCGAAGGACAATATTTCAATATATAATTGTAGTGCTGCGGTAAAGCTGGTAGCAGGAGCAAGTGGTGGAGTGTAACTTACACTCCTACAGGGTGTGGTGACAGTTTTACACAAAAAAGGAGCACAACAAAATACTGACGTTTCGGCCTACATGCGGCATTCCTCAGAAAACGAGAACAACACAAACAAACAACGAAATAAAGATAAACTTTACTACATCTAAGATGAGAAGGACAGGTCAATCGATGAGAAATAAACCGGGTGATAAGATAATAAATGATGAAACGAAAGAGAGATTTGCTCTTTTCTTGGCCTCATGTGCTAGATCCTAATCTTTCTAATATTCAATTAATCCATCTTATTCGTAGTGGTACTTTGATCTAATATCCTTGAGAAATACCACCCCAGCAAAACAGATAGATGTTGTCACAAACGGAGAGGCAGAGATCATTGGCACAGACCTATGCATCAACTCCACTAGTACACGGATATTTAACATATACTGTCCTAAATACAAATTGCTGAAGCTGGAGATAATGGAAATAACACCATCACAGTGTCTGGTAGTAGGAGATTTTAACAGCCACTCTGAAAGATGGGGATGTAAGGAACCCAATGCTCGAGGTAAAGAAGTGGAAGAATGGGAAATAGACAACAACCTATTTCTCATAAACTCTAGACAGGTACACCCCCCCCCACCCCCCAACCTTCTACTCAAGAAGATGGAAAACAACATCAACTCCCAACCTAGCGATCGCAACAGGAGACATATCCAACAAAATAGCCAGAATAGTACTGAACCAACTTGTCAACAGTGACCACAGACCAGCCAAACTTTCAGCGGATCTTGCTCACAAACAGGAGTTGCAAATACCACTTCCCCGCTGGAACTACAAGAGAGCAGACTGGGAAAAGTTTGGCAAGCTCACAGATGCCTACACTGCCCCTATCAACACCCATGAAAATAAAGTCAATAATAAGATAGAGGAGTTAACAAAGGCAATCCTGAGAGCTGCTAAAGAATCAATTCCTAGAGGAGCAAGAGGAAACTACAAGCCATACTGGAGCAAGGAAATACACAGACTAGAAGGGGAACTGAACTCTGCCAGAGAACTAGTTGAAACATCACAAAGCACAGAGAGCAATATGGCCTATAAAGCAGCCTCTGCCAAATACAGGTCAAGATATCAGCAAGACAGAGATGAAAAGACAAAACAGAGGGCCCCAATCTAGAAAAAAAATGGACACAAACTCTGGAAACTTGCGAAAGCTCTGAGCGATGAAAGCAACTGCCGACCTCCTAAAACATTAGCACACAATCAGAACATTCACACAAGCAAAAGGGCAGCAAACATACTGATAGAAACCTACAAAAACATAAGTAGAATAAACGTTCTAAAAAACCAACGGAAAGCTGCAAGAAAGGAAAACCGAGATGCAAAACACATGCCTTTAGCACCAGAAGAATACAAGACGACCATCTTTGCACCAACAAAACTAGATGTAGCCCTCAAAGGATTGAAACTTAAGAGTTCCCATGAAAAAGACGTAATCACCAACAAAATGCTCATAAAACTGGGACAGAAAGCCAAGGGCCAGCTTCTAAGGACAATAAATGTCAGCTGGAGGAGAGGTCAAATGCCGACAACCTGGAAAGAAGACATGGTGCCCATCCTCAAACATGGAAAAGACCCACTGGACCCAAGTAAAGTAAAAAATAAAGTACCCCGTCACGCCAAGTGGCGTATAGGGAAAATGGTGTTAGTGACCATAAATGTTGCAGACCCTCGGCACATGATTTTTTGGGTAATGTGGTTGGTAATACGCCCGTGCCGCTTTACTTTCCCAGAAAAAAATCCAGTACCCATTAAAGGCAGGGTGAACCGGCAGCCGTCGGTTGGGATCGAACCCTACCTCTTGTCCTTTGTAGTCCAGTTCACTAACCATTGAGCTATCGCGGCTCCCACTGAACCCAAGTAGCTACTGACCAATTAGCCTACTGAGCTGCCTGTGCAAACTCATGGAAAAAGCTAGTCAACAGAAGACTCATGTGGCATTTGGAGACAAAACAACAAATCATACCACAACAAAGTGGTTTCCGTCAACACAGATCAACTGAAGACCTGGTCACCTACATCGCACAGGAAATAGAGGATGCTCTACAAGAAACGAAACACACACTGACAGTGTGGGTCGACATGAAGAAGGCTTTTGATAAGATATGGAGAGAAGGATTAAAGAACAAGCTTCTCAGACTTGGCATCCAAGGCCGTTTATTAAATTGGATATCTCAATACCAACAAGACAGAACGGTCAGATTACAAGTACATGGACAACTAAGTAAGAAAGCTAGAATCGAACAAGGTGTCCCACAAGGTGGAGTCCTATCCCCAACGATCTTTTTAATTTTCATAAATGACATCGTAATGGACATTCCACCCAGAATACACTCAGCAATGTATGCAGACGTCCTGGTGATATAGGCACGTGAAGAATCTATGTCAGTGGTTAGCTCCAGAATGCAAGATGCCCTAGGAAAACTTGAAAAATGGACGAACACCTGGTTACTAACGATTAACGAAAAAAAAACTACATGTACAGTTTTCAGCCTATCAAGAAACACACTCTCCGCAAAATTGAAGATAAAAGACCATACACTTCCTATTGACCAAAACTCAACATATCTTGGCGTCACCATGGATCACACAATGACATGGATAAGTCAGATAGACAAAGCAAATAAAAGAGCCAGAAAACGAACTGATATTATGAAGAAATTGGCAGGAACGGACTGGGGAGCAGACAGCAATATCTTGAAACGACTATACGTAGGAAGAGTCAGACCAGTCCTAGAGTATGGAGTCACAGCCTGGGCTACAGCTTCCAAATCACACCTTAGCAAAATTAACAGAACACAAAACCAGGCTGTCCGTATCATCAATGGTGCTATGAAATCTACACATATCAAGACTCTAGAAACAATAAAAGGTTTTCAACCCTTAGAAGACATACGGACATTGGGGTTGAACATTCCACAAACCATCATTTTTCCAATATTCCTCTTCCTGTTTTAGGACGTGGTCTTCACATTTAGCCCAACAATCTTTGTCTATATTTAATAAAGCGAGATTAGCAAGAGTCTTTACATCGCATATTTTGAATGTTGTATTTTCATCTGCCACTTGTCCTTTTAATTTTGCCCAGATTAGTTCTATTGGATTTAAATGAGCATGGTAAGGTGGCAGCCTCAAACTTATATGACCGTGCTCTTGGATAATTTTATCTATTTTAAAAATCTTTGTCCTTTGTTTTTGCTTTACTAGAGATAGTAATTCAGGTTTTAAGTACATGTTATTAAATTGTGCTCATTTGTGAGCCATATCTTAATAGCATCTTTTGTACTTGATGACGTCGGGACTTTATCTTCAAGTGCAACAATGTTGTGGTACGCTGCATTGTCCATTATTAGGCAAGATGGTCGATCTAGTGATGGGAGAACAGAATTTTCAATCCAATGTCTAAATATGTGACCATTCATCTCAGAGTGATAATCCCGATTGTCTATGGATTTTGAAAGAAAAATGAGCTCTGCATTCTGTATTAGTCCATGTTGTCGACTACCTGCATGAGCAATCATCCAGTGGATACCATCACACTGTAATATACACGGAAACGAACGCGCAGACAAATTAGCTAAGAGGGAGGGAGATTACCACAAGAGAATCATCAGATCAGCTACGATGAAGCCAAATCCATCACCATAGGCCAGTATCATGAAAAATGTAAACGAGAACACCCAAAGTATAACGAGAGGGATGGATACCTCCAACTATCAAGGAGGGATCAAGTCATCATACTTCACCTACGCATTGGCCACAACAGAATGAGAAACCACATGTTCGCCAAACTCAAAATAGGAACTAACAGACAATGCCACTGTACACTGGATAACATAACAACAAAACATGTTCTACAGGATTGCCCCCAGTACACAGACCTGAGAAGGACAATGTGGTCCACGCCCACTTCCGTGGAAGAGAAACTATACGTGGCAACCGAATCACTTAAACAGACAGCTGCCTTCATAAGAGAGTCCGGAATCTTAGTCTGAATGAGCCATGATCGCAGAAGAAGAAGAAGAAGAGAAGTATCCTTCAGCGTTTGTTGATGACTTGTTTTAACATTTTATATTTCTGCCTAAACACTTGACTATATCATTAGCTGTTGTATCTTTGTGTATTCCCTAGCGGCCATTATTCCTAGTTTTACTTCTGATCTTATCTTAATTGTTTGTTTCCTGTCATGTGTCTGACGCATTTTATTTCTATCGTTACTTTTCTTGTTGTTCTTCAGTCTATCGCCCACATCTGACATTGAGTGAAGATTATGTGGTAGAATGTTCGTTTTGCCTCGAGGGTTATTTCAAAGTTGAACAGCAGTAGTGCAGCAGTGGATGATGGGTTGTCATTTTAAGGCCAGGACGTGATGAGTGGTCGATTACCTGTATGAACATAGAAATTACGCTCTTTGCTTCCTGTTGATCTTTAACCTGATAATTTGCTACATAAACATACGATCATGACACTTAACGCCGTGTAGATTAGTTCTTTCAGTAGTTGCCATAAAGTAAAACTTACAAGATAAAAGACTCATGAGAAAGGATGGAAAACCATGTGGATCAGAGGGCCTGACTTGTTCATTCTGTGACCGTGTAGGTTTGTCAAACATTGGTAGAATTAGTCACGAGAGATGCTGTTCGACAAAAACAAAACCTAAAAAAAAATACACAATAGCCTCCACTAGACTGTCTGACAAGACGAAAAGGGCCATATATAATCAATCATAATTATAATTACGTGATAGTACCTTAGTTATTTGTATTGTAATTTATAAATAGAAAACATGGTTTTGGTTGTCATCAACATCTCTTACGGTTGTGTTCAAGTTTGTATATAAAGACGCAGCGCAGAGATATAAGGGAGGCCCTGGATACGTCTTGTCTTCTTTCTATTATGTACTTCTATGTTACGATATAGAGATAAAATCAGTTTTATTAACTGAACCACTGTTGTCATGGGAACCAGGTAGTAGATGCTGAAATTGCCTACTCAGATTTCATGTGCACTGCATGGTCGGTAGATACCGCTGTACGGTTGTAGTTTTGTAGTAGGCTAGATTTGCATAGGAACTGAAGCCTATCTATTAGTAATGGCTCGAATTACTTCAGCTATATCAACACAGACTCAGAATACAGGGGCTGGTAGTTGTTGTACGCTAACATTTAACTGACTGAGCTGGAATGTCATTGTGTTATGTGTTCTGATAAAATATTACAGGAGTTATGGCATCCATCAGCCTTTAATGGGTACCCGATATTTTTCTGGGAAAGTAAAGCACCACGGGCATAATACCGACCACATTACCCCAAAAATCATGTGCTGAAGGTCTGTAAAATTTATGGTCATTAACACCATATTCCCTATACCTCACCTGGCGTGACGGGGACACTTTTTACTTATGACATCCTTGGCCGCCTCCGAATATCCGCCGATGTAGCAGTGACATCTGTCCAAACGTTTGACAAACTTTGTTGCATAGAATGATCATTGAAAATAGATTCTTAAAATAAATAATTGAAAACCAAAAATCGGCAGACAAAACCAGTATAAAGAACAATTATGTTTAATCAGTCTTTGAGTGAATACAATCTGAGAGTGAAATGCATTCGTTAAGTTTCTAACTCAGTCTCTGCTTGTTCTATTCCTGATGGAAGATCATTTATAAAAGTGTTGCCAGAAAAAGATTTCTCATTTGTCAATGACATATTTTTATCCCTCGTGAAAGTCTCACTGATGATCTGTTATAATTAGGCAATTAGAGGAACACGCCAGTTTTATGTGAGCTGCGCATGTTCAAAAAGTGGCAATGAACATTCTCAATGAACATGTGAACTATTGCCGAGATTGGTTAGCTTGTACTATTCTGTGACACGCTATGTTCACATTTCTGTCACGTTAAATATAAATATTTATTTGTATGTTCCGTGACATGTATTGTCGTAGGAGGACTAACATACAAGGTAGCAGCATTTGAAAGTGACGCGGACACCGCTATTTTTTGTCGTTGCTATTATTACGTTTGGATTGAACCTGTCTAAGCTTTATCGCCAAGCAGCGCGCTAACTGCTATGCCACTGACTCCCCCTACCCCCTCCCCTCCTAAAAAAAATTATAAAATACATCGGAATATTCATTTAATTACAAGTGGTCAGGTTCAATCCTGGTCGACAGCTTCAGGGTTCACCCAGCCTTAAATGGGTACCAAATTTAACTTTTTCTCTGGGAAAGTAAAGCGGCACGGGCGCAATACCGACCACATTACCCAAAATATCATGTGCCGAAGATCTGTAAAAATTATGGTCACTCACACCATACTCCCTACACGCCACGTGGATAAACGGTGCACTTTTACTCTTTACTTTTTTATATACCCATTTATTTGATTAGCTATCGGCAATACAAATATCGCCCCCCTAAAAAGGAAGGCAATTTAAGATGTACGGTCGAGACAAGATTTGAACCTTTTGTGTCTGTCACAGCAGCGCTTTTGTCTGTTGAAGAGAAATAGTGGTTTTTTTTTTTTTCCGGCTTGTTGCAGGAGCTACTGAGTTAAGTGCTCTGTGCACACCGTGAGCTGTGTGTCTCATCCGGATTGATCCTGCTTCGATATCCCGCTTGTTTACGATGAATGATGATATCGTATGACGGGGAACAGTTGGCTGTGTTCACTTTCTGCGCGGTTTCGCCTTATGTCTTTTGGCGTGTGCTGAGACTGCTACGATGGGGACTACAGTTACCTTTCTTTGTTTGGGAGATGAGTTAGTAATTCGGATGATTCCACTGGCACGGGCGGTTGAGCAATTATGGATTTTAATTCGTTTGCTGTGAGACCGAGGCCTTCCATAGCCAATAACAATAACAATAGTGTTTTTTTTAATCAGTGCGGTTTTGTTGTGTTGAACCTTTGAACTGTTGAACCAATGACTGGTTGAACCGTTCTCAAGAACCAAGATGCTGGACAGCACCCAGGCAGAACGAGGTGAGCGACTCATAATTGATTAATTGTATCAGCATCAACAGTCAAATCTGATCAAATCCTTACTCTTTCTCCCCGCTAGTAAAAGATCGACGAGACGGGCCAAGCGAGTAGGGATTGAGAGATAAGTCAAACCGATACTCTAATGTCATCTTGAAGATGGACGTGTTAGATCAAAATTGCAGGTATTGCGGCTTGTTGTAAACAACAATAGAACGCATCCACGCCCATTAACGACCTTCTAACGATGGGCAACAAAGATGAATAGTTATCAGGGAGCCAATGGTGGGGTGTGCTAAACACTCCAAGGTATGGTGACAGCTTTACAAATAAAGAACACAACACAATACTGACGTTTCGGCCTGTGGCCTTCTTCAGAATACAGGGACAACGACAACAAGCGGTGAAGCACAATTACTACATGTTAGAAGATCAAGTGGAGGGCGAGGAAAGTAGGATGCAGAAATAAGAAAAGAGAGAAATTAATTTTACATGATGAGAGGTATGTATTCCTCTTGTTGTCCCTGTATTCTGAAGAAGGCCATAGGCCGAAACGTCAGTATTGTGTTGTGTTCTTTATTTGTAAAGCTGTCACCATACCTTGGAGTGTTTAGCACACCCCACCATTGGCTCCTTGCTACCAGCTTTACCGCAGCATTGCAATTATTTGCCTGTTCCCTACTGAATAGTTATCAGGCTAGCGCAGAAAATGAAGAACCGTTCTCAGTGCATTTTTCAGCGATTGCTTCAGTAGAAATAAAACTTAATACATTCAGGGGAAGCACCGAGACCGCTCATTGTTGTTAGAGTTCACGTCACAGTTTTCGGGAAAACCCATTGATGCTAAAATTGATTCAGTAGATAAGGAAAATAGATATGCGCCCACTAATTATTTAAGTAACTGTTTCTAGAGAATCCACCAACAGCCAATCATTTAACGCTATATGGTTGTGAAGCAGGTCACATTTGAAAGTTGTTATTTTTGCGGTTAAAAGTTGTATTCTAAATTCGTTGCAATCTCAAGTCTACCAGGACCCTAGATGCAAGAATAATAAGAAAAATAAACTCTACAGAGATGAAATGTGTTAGACGAATGACAGGAAACAGTCTGAGAGATAAGATCAGAAATGAAGAACTGAGAAAAAAGCTAGGAATAGCCCCCGTCATAGAATATATAAGGAAACAACAGATACAATGGTTTGGCCACGTGACAAGGCAGAAAGAACAAAACAAAACACAACGAGCCTTCAACAAACGTTGTGAGAACACCAGACCCAAGGGTCGACCACGGAAAACATAGGTCGACGGAATATTAGAAGCACTAGGAAACATAACAGCAGCAGAGGCGAACAGAAGAGCAAAAAACCGCAAATTATATCTCCCCTCGACGCTGATAGGCAGATGAGGAAGGAAAGAAGAAGAAGAGGAAGAAGATATATATATATTAAAAAAAAAAGTAAAGTACCCCCGTCACGCCAATGGCGTATAGGTAATATGGTATAGGTAATGTTAGTGACCATACATTTTACAGACCTTCGGCACATGATTTTTGGAGTAATGAGGTCAGTATTACGCCCGTGCCGCTTTACTTTCCCAGAAAAAAATCCTTTACCCATTAAAGGTGGGTGAACCCGGAATCCGTCGGTTGGGATCGAACCCAAAGTCTTGTCCTTTGTAGTCCAGTTCACTAACCACTGAGCTATCGCGGCTCGTTTGATATAGACCACATTATGTAAAAATGTAATGGTGCTTATGCAAAACGTGGGTACTATCATCATATTTAATAGACTTTGGTGGACCGAAAGGTATCAACTATCAGGTCTCTGGTTCCGGATCAACATAAATGTCTTTTCCTAAAGTAGATCCTAACAGTAGATCAAACCTGACGATGTCGTCTGACCGTCTATAGAAGCTAGACTATCAAGTAATGCTAAAAACTTATAATGAATTCAACAATATGGTTGATAATGAGCGTTGTGCTACCAATGTCAGACCGGTACAAGACTCGAGAACAATAAGAAAAATAACAACTACTAAAAGAAAAGTGTTAAACGTATGACAGGAAATGGTCTGAGAGATAAGATCAGAAATGAGGAACCGAGAGAAAAAACTATGAATAATTCTTTAAAATAAATACATAAGAAACAACAGATAAAATATATACGACAGAAATATTATCCTCTTATTCACTTTTGCTATGCACTGAAATTGACCAGCACGGTTCACGAACAAGACCTTTACCGGTTGCCCATATTTCGTCCATGCAGGGTTGTTTCTGTGGCCATGGGGTGTTGAGACTGCTGCAGTCCTGTTGCATATGATCTGGAGTTTGTTTGGAGGCTCCACAGCCGCACGTTGCAAATTTATTGAGTCCTATCTTGTTTAGGTTATGGTTTTGGTTATTGTTATGGAAGGCCCTGGTATCACTGTTATGGTTATGGTTATGGAAGGCCCCGGTATCACTGTTATGGTTATGGTTATGGAAGGCCCCGGTATCACTGTTATGGTTATGGTTATGGAAGGCCCCGGTATCACTGTTATGGTTATGGTTATGGAAGGCCCAGGTATCACTGTTATGGTTATGGAAGGCCCCGGTATCACTGTTATGGTTATGGTTATGGAAGGCCCAGGTATCACTGTTATGGTTATGGTTATGGAAGGCCCAGGTATCACTGCAAGCGAATTAAAATCCATAATTGCTCAACGGCCCGTGTCAGTGGAATCATCCGAATTACTAACTCATCTCCCAAACAAAGAAAGGTAGCTGTAGTCCCCATCATAGCAGTCTCAGCATACACTAAGAGATATAAGACGAAACCGCACAGAAAGTGAACACAGCCATCTGTTCCCCGTCATACGATATCATCATTCATCATAAACAATCGGAACATTGAAACACGATTAAAACGAATGAAACGCACAGCTCACGGTGTGCACAGAACATAACTCAGTAGCTCCTGCAACAAGCCGGACTTGGAATATGAGGAAAATGCTACAAGGAACACTTTTCAGACATAGCCTTTAATTGTTCCCGCCGCCTATCCACCATATTGATCGGAAATTCACGTCCTCCTGAAAATGATGATCATCATATTTAAAAAAAAATATATAGCGCTTGATGATGTTAGGACATCGTTTTTGACTCCACATCCAAACATGTTAGGACATCGTTTTTGACTCCAGATCCGAACATATGAAACACAGTTAGTCATCGGATTATCCCCGTCACACATCAAACAATAGACCGTAAGATCTCCCTGCAGTGTGAATCTGTGAAATTGTGTGTTTAGTCAGAATATCTTCTGTTTATCCACGCGGCGTGTATGGTTTATTTGCTATTATTTCGGAGTGAGAATATCTTGGTCTGCTCATGTCTGCTGAGTTTATTCAAGATGTTGTGTTCACAGAAAGATCAAAATTCAACACAGCGAGCCTATAATGAACGTTGCGACAGCACCAGACCCAAGAGTCGACCACAAAAAGATGGAATTGTGAATTCTTATAAACACTAGGAAACATAACAGTAGGAGAAGCTAAAAGAGCAAAAGACCACAAGTTATATCTTCCCTTGACGCTGAAAGGCGAACGAGGAAGGAAGGAAGGAAGGAAGGAAGGAAGGAAGGAAGGAAGGAAGGAAGGAAGGAAGGAAGGAAGGAAGGAGAAGAATAGCTGAGATCTAGACAGGACTCATTCAAAATTGAAATAGTAATAAATCAACAACTGGTAGTGCATTATTTTTTCTCTCTGTTTCTGTCTCTCTTGTGTCTCTCTCTGTTTCTGTCTCTCTTGTGTCTCTCTCTGTTTCTGTCTCTCTTGTGTCTCTCTCTGTTTCTGTCTCTCTTGTGTCTCTGTCTCTCTGTGTCTCTCTCTGTTTCTGTCTCTCTTGTGTCTCTCTCTCTTGTGTCTCTCTCTGTCTCTCTCTCTGTCTCTCTCTGTTTCTGTCTCTCTTGTATCTCTCTCTGTCTCTCTCTGTTTCTGTCTCTCTCTGTTTCTGTCTCTCTTGTGTCTCTCTCTCTGTCTCTCTGTTTCTGTCTCTCTCTCTGTTTCTGTCTCTTTTGTGTCTCTCTCTCTGTTTCTGTCTCTTTTGTGTCTCTCTCTCTGTCTCTCTGTCTCTCTCTCTCTATTGAAAACATTGACATCTCAAAATAGAAGCGGAAGTAACTAACACAAGCTGTTATTGTTTTAATATTTATTCACGATCGTCAATGATAAACCTGTTGACATTAATTCTCAATTATTCTGCATCTGAAAATGCGTAGTACCCAAGATCTGTTGCCAGGGACGCTCTATATTTAAAAAGTATGATTTCCGGTTCTGTTGATGAATGATGTACTATTAACTATAATTACATTTCCAAAACTATTTCGTTTTTCTGAACAGATTTGTCTATAGAAACATTTTTATTAATGAATCTATTAGTTTACAAATTAAAACAAAATGACTGAACATTTAAATATTCATCGTTGTATTATTTTTAAATACGAAATCAAGAGCTCGCGACAATGTTATAAAAGATGCAACAAAGATAAGAAACAAACATTTATTTAAACTAAATATATCACAGCTTTTTGTTTTCATAATTGAGAAAACAATAAACAAACAAAAAATTTATTATAATAAAACACGAATCAACGACTCTCAGAATATTTTGACGAACTGTGTCACTTTTATACAATGGGTGAATTTGCTGAAAGATGATAAATTAAAGGATTTTCTTTCAAACCTTAAGTCAGAGGTTCCAAAACGTTTGACACACATGACTCCCTTTTCCTGCTGATCATATAATGGCGCCGCCTTCTTGACAGGTACGATCGTATTAGTCTGGTAACCTCTGATTCCTTGATGGGATTTATCAGATGATAAATTACGATATAAATAACACTATCCAGCGCTGCCGGGCACGAAAGGGGAGTAGAGAATTTTAGCGCTGTTACCTACCAGGCATGTTCGTAAGAGGCGACTAAGGATGGTTGGGCATGGGACTGGCTATCCTGTACTGTAAAAAAAAAAATATCTGCAATAAATTCACAAACATGAACAAGTCAAAGAAAAGAAAAAAAGTAAATCTGTCATCCAGAAAAGATAAGAGACCAAAATATTCTTGGAGAAGACAGATGGAAGCAGAGATGAAGATGATGGAGAAGACAGATGGAAGCAGAGATGAAGATGATGGGGAAGACAGATGGAAGCAGAGATGAAGATGATGGAGAAGACAGATGGAAGCAGAGATGAAGATGATGGG